>JAFFZR010001433.1:0-15913 GCA_018397195.1 Lethrus apterus
AAGAAATGTTATATTTTGGTGATGAAATTTCAAATTTGACTTCATCAAAATACCAAAATATTTTTTAAGGGGGGGGGGAATATAAAGTGAAAAAAACTACAAATACGTTTAAAGTCAAACACATAATTTTAAGGAAACTTAAAGTAAATCCATAAAAAAATAAAAATAAAATTAGAACTTGAATTTCTTTTACTAGATATTTTTAAAAATTTTTAGTTGATGTTTAAAATTTATTTATTTATTTTAAAGATAAATTTGATTTTGTTAATTTCCAAAAAGAGGAGATTTTAGAAAATCAACCTTTATAAAAACATTTTGTTTTATAATCAAAAAAAAAAACCTTTAAATTGGTTTTACCATAATTTTTTAATAAGTGATTCCTATAGTTTCCTATAGTTTTTGTTGTTATTTATTACGTTCTATTGAACACGTGTAATAGAACGTAATAAAATCCATGTATCGTTAATTATCCACCAAGTCTACATTGCTTTTATCTATTTATTTTTTTATTTATTTATGATAGATACATACAAGAAAATTCCTAACTAAAAAAATTAAAATACACCAGAATGTGATCTTGGCTATTTTCTGAAATTTCTTAAACGCCCTTTCAATGAAAGCTCTATCGTCGGCCATTTTTGTTAATTACTACTTTGTTAATATTTTCGTTAAATTTAGAAATACAGATTAAATTATACAGAACGCGCCCGTATGATTGTAAGACGTGTGTCTAACCAACCAAGTCACGTGCATCTATAAAAAGGGCCGAATTTGCAAGCTTACAAATGAGAACTAGTTGAGCAAAAATAACATCACCTGTACTGTACACGTGATGCTATTTTTGCATTATAATACAATTTCCAGGATTTGTCGCGTCACGTCCACATTTTTGGTGCGTTTGAAAAATATTTATATTGTTTGTAAAAAAAAAAAAAATTAACGCACCACGAACGTTCACAATAAAATCCAAATCCGAGCGCTTTTATATTTATGTTCGACTAATTTCGTGCTATTCTTGGCGGCCGGAGTAGTAAAAGCTGACACATGAATCCTTTTGCGTATTGTCAAAATAATAACGCGTTGACGTCATGCTTTCGCGTATAACGCGCGCACAATGCCTACACCGTTCGGCAAAGCTTATCTTATCGCGAATTATTTCGATTGTCACGATAAATCCACGTGTTTTTGTCTGACTTATATCGACCAAACGATAAATGCGTCGCACGAAACGAAAGCGGATGGAACAATTCTAGACCTTAACAATTATAATTTGTATCATTTGACGTTGTCGATGCCTGGCGTGTGCGTTACGCGCGGTCTACATTACGGTTCGAAGATCACTTTACATTTTTTAAAGATATCCGTTCGGCGACATGCGAGGTTAAGCTTGATTTATGTTATGGTTCGATTTATAATCAAAGCTTGTGAATTTCGATATCGACAATTAATTGTTTTGTTTTTCTTGTTTTGTTATCTTTTTGATCACGTAAAGGCTTTGAAGATAAAGTACATTCAATAATAATAAATAAATTTATTGGTTACTTTAAATAAGCTTACTCGTCTAAGTTTTGTCCTCGCAATGAATATGTTCCATATGGCTGATATTTCTGCCGGCCGATGCATTACCAACGCTGTTAAAGGCTTAAAGCCTTGATGTTAGCCTTAATTAAGGTTAACATCAAATCCAACTCAACTTAATTAAGTTGAGTTGGATTTGAGTTCTGTTCTGTTCTGTTCTGTTGAGAAAGTTCTATATACATAGAGATATGACAGTTTAACATTTTTCGGGATGAAGTTGAAGCCCTTAGATTTCCACCATTTTCCACCACCAATCTCCATTTTTTCCTGTCCCTTAGCTTCAGCTTCCTGGATACTAAGTTTATCATATTCATTAAACTATCTATTGCTTTATTTCCTTTCGTTAATCTTTGCTTTTAGTATCTTTTTCACATCCACTAGTAATACTAACTCCTAGGTAACAACATGTTTGATCAAGAGTAAACCTGCCTTTTTGGAATCATATTCTCCAGTTATCTGATTGCTAAACACTGTCAATCTCTTATTATCAGGGTGTTTGCTTTATACGCTACATTCTTCTCAAGTTGCTACAGTACGTAATGTCCCTTCTTTTATGAATTGGACAGATAATTTCGTTTTTCCAAGTATTTGGGATTATTTCCTGTCTCCGCACTTGCATAATTAGATAGATCTATTTTCCATAGATTCGCCTTCTTTCCAGATCTCTGCTTCTATCCACATCTATCCACATCTTCGCTATTATTTTTTAACTTCAATATGGTCTCCAGTATTTCTGATTTTGTGGGGTTTTCTATCAGTTCTTGATTATTACTTAAGTTATTCTCCAAAATTTTTTCAATTTTGAAAAGATTTTATTTTTTGCATTATATATTTTTTTTCTGGGAATCCTTCATATAGGCGATTTCAAAACTATGACTCTCAGTCATATGAATATGATTGGGAAATAATTTCGTCGACAAAAGCGAAGGATGAGAAAACGTAGAAATTTTCTATCTCAATGCTGGGAAACTGGAAAATTGGTCAAGAGTAAATTGCAATATAAATCTTAATTTTTGTGTTTAAGTTGAAAAATTTTAATGAGTTTGAATTTACTTTAAGTTTTCGCCCAATTAGACGATTTTTTTTTAAATTATGAAATCTTTTTACATACAGTGGCGTCGTTTATTTAAAAAAATGCTATTACACCTTTTAGTTTTTTGAATAAATTATCATCGATTATTTCCGGCTTATTTTAATTTTTTGTCATTGAATGTCAATAAATTCGCTTATTTTTGTTTTTTATTATGTATTTTTATCGAGCGTTCAATTAAGGAAACACAATAAAGAATTTTTCTACGACGCTGGAGCTCGAAAATAGGAACCGTAAAAGCAAGCAGAAATTACTTGAAATTTTTGGAAAATTACAAAATCATAAAACATTTATTTAGGGGGGGGGGCAAAAAAAGTTGCAATGTTTCTATGACACCATTTAATTTTTGAATGAATCCATGATTTTCCAAATAAAAGGAGTAGTTACTTCCAACATACAAGTTGTCCATTTTTCGAGGCTCACCATTTGTATCTCGCTTAGCTTAAGAGACACAAACTCGGTTAAATCGGGGCAAAGTTGCGTAATTTATTGCTCATTAATAATTCGTAAAGAAATTCTACCTATCTTCATTTATTTTCGAGATATTTAAAAAAATTCTTTATATGTAATTATTTATAAAATCTGTAAAAAAAGTTCGTGCAACGTTTCGTATTCGCAGAATCATCATCAAGTTTAGATTTTCTTCTTTCTGTTTGATTTTCGGTTCATACGATAGCATTTTTTTTCTAATACGTCACACATTACCATTTACTCAATTTTATGTTATTTCGAAAGTTAAAAGCATAGAATAAGCAGGTGGTCATGATAAATCAGTCACGCCTCGAAAAATAGACAACCTGTATATATAGTTAAATGTATCAATCCAAGATCGTCAACGAACGAACCAGACAAATTCGCAAGACATTTTCATTCATTACGTTCGTATAAATAACTCAACTGGAATACTTGACCAATTATTTTACATTTTTTCGAAGATAAATCCACGCTTTTATTTATGTTGCAAATTCGGCGAAATTAAGACCGAAATGTTTCTAAATATAAGTCGTAACCTACATAATCGTGTTAATAATTATCGTACATTGTTCGCAAAATTTGACATTTATGACGATATTTATCGTTATTATATCGCTAAGTGTTCGCCTGTGCCTATGAATAGGTTTGTCCAGATTTGAAGGTATGCGCTGGCATTTCTCCCGTTAATTTCACAGCGACTGTCACTGGGCCAATTGTTGGCACGTTTGGCAGAATAACGTCGTTTCTACGTTCAAATAAGATCAATAACGAGGATTACGGCGTCCTATTTAATCGTGTAAATTAATCAATTTAACAAGTTTATCGTTAAATTTTCAATTGGAGTGAAATATATGTTAAGGATTACTTTTTGGAAAAATGTATCCTTTTTTGCCAAAACCTAGTTTTATTTCATAATTGAGTCATATTTTGGATTGAGTTAGATAAGTTTTCGTTTAAAATAGATCGAGTTGCATTCTACGAGTTTTATTTCTCTTTTTTTCATCTTTGGAAATTTTGTAATTGGTTCTTAAAGTATCATCTCTTTCCCTGTTTATTTCCTTAACAATTGGTATAACATTTGTTTTAATGTACCTTTTATGTTTGTTTTGTTTATTATATTCGTCTTCACTTTTTTGTATTTTTAAACTATAAAAAAAATAAAAAAAAAAATAAAAAAAATTGTTCCTCAAAGTATCATCTCTTTCTGATTTGATTTCTTTCCCCAAACATATCGTTGAGTTCCCATTCACATGATAGTGTTAGACGACGAATTCTAATAGAATTTCAACGACGTGGTGGGGGAACATGTTGCTCCGTCGATATAAATAAATCTGATCGTTATACTTCCGGCGAAAGCGGAAATGAGAGACATATTAATCCAATAAGCCGACATCGTCAGTGCGTAACGAAACTTTGCGCTAACTTTAAACGTTTTAGAGTTTCGTCGAATTCGCAGGCGAATTCAATAATCCGAAAAAATTACAAAAGACCAATTGAAAAAAATTTTAAAAATGGAAAGAGACAAAAGAACTATGAAAACACAAAAATCGATGAGGAAATAAACAACGAGAATTAATTAAAAAAATGTTCTGATTCGAAGAAGATTCAGTTTGAGACACACATCTTTTTGGAATTCTCGACAAATTTTTTCACATCAAATACGTTTCGAGCTTACCTAGTTGAAAAGTTTACAATTTGGCTGTAGATTCACGTGACACATTTTGTAAATAAAGCAATTTATCTTTAAAATAAATAACAACAAACAATAAAATAATTATTAAAAAAAATTTGTTCTTTTTATGGTCGTTTTTTTTTTTTTAATGAAACAGATAACTAGATTTTTTCTTCGATGAAATTTTCGCATCATCGAATAAGTGCGTAGGTGCATGTGTCCAACAAAACGTACAATTTTAATTGGCATTCACGGCTTTAATTTAGGATCGCTTCATAATTACATCGCCACGAACCTTTCTTTGTGTGTTGTCTTTCTCTTTATTTTTAAGTGCGTTCCATTATTGTTGATTGTCGAGGTGCTAAACATCGTACACTCATCGGATAATTTTCCGTCAAGCACTGAAGATAACGAATATTCCTAATGTATATAATTGTGGCAATTATGTGAGCGAGAAATTTTCCATTTGGAGGAAAGAATCGCTTGGAAAGAGAATTTATGAGTGGAATGAGTCGATCGATATGTTACAGCTGTGGCAGACGTAAAATTTTCTAAGATTCCTTTATATATTTTAACACTACAGGCCTTCTAAGCCCATGGTACTTTAACATTCATTACAACTTTTCTCCAACTGTTTCTCTCCATTACCTTGAATTGATGGTTCAGAATCAAAAATAAATTGCACAAAAAATTCCAATTTGTACAACAAACGACAGTCGATAAATACGATCGAAATACAATTAAAAAACAACAAAAAATCCAAATACATGGGATTATTTTGAAGATCTTCATAGTCAAAAATCATTTATTAAAATATCTTGATTTTGTTTGTTTTTAATAAGAATGTTAGGTTAGATTGCATTTAACACGAGTTGGTTGAATGTATTAAAAATTCGAGACTTTGAAAAAGTCTTGTTTTACAAACACTATTCTTCCGTAGGCCAACAGTAATAATTCGTTGTTATGGGTTGGGATGAAGATAATTTTCAAATCTTTTCGAAAATTATATTCAGAATTAACCCAAAAGCCAGATTTGAGAAAAAAATCAAATTTTGGAAAATATTTAACAAACAATTTGTTAATTTGACCAAACACGATAAAAATTAAGTTGCAAGTATTAGTTGAACAAAATTTCGCTTGTCCCAGAAAACTCTTTTGAAAACTGATTTAATCGTGGAAAGTTTATTTCAATAAAAAAATGCAAAAACCCTGCAGAAATTTGGAAACAATTTCAAAAACTCTATTTGATTGATTCAAACCTTGAAACAGTGGCGTAGCGAGGGGGGCAAGGGGGGCAATATGCCCCGGGCGCTACTCACAAAGGGGCGCAAAATGGTCAGCAAAACAAAAATTTCAAAATCTAGTCTTGTTTTCTCAATTACATTTTTTGTCTCAAATTTAAAGCCCAGCTTGAGCCTATGACTTTATTTATTTATTAATTTGCGAGTATATTTTACATATATATATGGTTTTCGAATGGGGGGGAGGGCGCTAAAAAGGTATTGTGCCCCCCGCACGAGTAAAGCTCGCTACGCCACTGCCTTGAAATCCTATACTCGAAAAAAAATTCATGTGATTTTCATTACATTAAACCAAAAAAAAAAAGATATTATTTAAAATAAAATAAATGAAATTTTTCGTCATTTTTTAAGAATACGAAAGTTCTACGTCGACAGATGTTTCAACCGACAAATATTTTCCAAAACAATTGGAAAATTTGCCAAAACCCCATCAAGAAACGTACATTTATGGCGACAATGGAAATTTATATTTTAAATATAGCAGTCGTCGTGGCTACTAAATGTTAAAGGTAATATCATCTATAAATACAAAAACTTCAGCGAACGCACTGACGTTCAAAGTTATCCTACGCTGGCCATTTTATTATTATGACGATGCTATTATTTCACATTTTTGAATGTACAGTTTTTTAAACCATGACTAACTACGCTCGGAATTTCATGAATGATTTCATAAGGACCAAATTTTCATTTTACAGATTTATTAATTTACTTCTAATTATAGCAAAAAAAATTTATAACGCATTTTTTTTAAGAACAGATGAACCCATAAATCTTATCTAAAAACGAGGGAGATAGTGATCATAATCGAGCAGGTGCCCAGACATTTATTTTTATCGTTGGCTTTGTCTATTTTAACGTGTAGATATTTCAATGGCCTTTAATTGTATGTTACAAGACCACATTCCTGCTTGCGTTGCAAAAAATTTCATTTACGTTGAACGTAAAAGATAAATTCACGTTCACGAAATCTAAAGGTTGTACGTTCAATGCACCGAAGAAGAAAAAAAAAATCGAAATTTATTGAAATCGATGGTTTCTTCAACTTTGGATTTTCCAAAGTTTTCATTTGAAATGCTCATCACGAAAGCAAATCAAAAAATTTTGGTCTTCATCAATTTAGTAAATTCACCCAAATTCGTTGATTCAAATTTGGATCAAACCAAAAATTTTTTTTTAATTTCTATTAGAAATTAAGAATGCAAATTAAAAATGTTGATATCGAATTTAATCTTTCTTAACTTGTTTCAGTAATTCGCATTTTTGGAAATTGAAGTTATTCCCAAACGTCGAAATTTTGTTAAATTTGGAGAAAAGCTTGTTTCCTGAATTAATTCTATTTTTTAAAATCTAATCCAATTAAAAAAGGAAGAGCACAAAAAATTAAACAATTCTGTTATTAATTTATTAATTGTTATTAACAATTTATATTAATTAAATTAAAATAGTAATAAAGGAACGAACAAATTAAAAACAGAAAAATAATTTTCCATAATGATCTTCATTTAAGTATGTACTTAACATCTTAAAAATTCTCTTAAAATAACGATTTGAAACAAAAATTTATAAAAAATTCTATCAGTAAATTGTTATAATTTTGAAAGAAATGTGAAAACCCTGTTTTGTAAATAATTCCGTCAACTTGATAAAAAAATAAATAAGTGGTATGTAAGAAAATTGTTTTAATTAAATAAAGTCCATCCAACACAACTATGCTATTTTCCAAAATCTTTATTTAAAAATTTAATTTAACATCAGCCTTATTTTAAATTAATTAAACTGAAACCAACTGAAGAATTTTTGGTTGGTTGGATTGGATTTCAGGGAAAAAAATTATTCTCTCTTCAGCAAACAAAAGATGTTGGAGAAAATGGGGAGTGACGAGTAAGAACATGGTTGGTATTTAGACAGCTGTAATAATTTTCAAATAATAATTTGAAAAAAAATGTTAGTTAAGATCCAGGACACCAAATTAATAAATTCGGTTCAAATTTTTAAAATTAATAAATAATTGGTTTGTTATTGACAATTTTATTAAAATAGTAAAAAAAAACTAATCAATTAAATAAATAGAAAAAATATTCACTTATTAAAAAATTATGGTAAAACCAAATCAAACCAATTTTTAAGTTTTTTTGCATTATTTTTCATGGTGAATTTGAAAATTAATTCAAACAAAAATTACTTTAAGTGATTTTATGAAGGTTGATTTTCTAAAATCTCATTTTCTTTGTAAATTAAACAAATCCAATAATATTTTTCTTTAAAAAAATTCATTTTTATCAATTTGTTTGTTTAAAATACCAAATAAAATAATGAGTCAAGATAAAAATCATAAAATGCAATAATAATTAAAAAAATTCCATCAGTATCGATTTTGTTTTAAAAATGCTATTGATAACGTTGCGCTTGGCAACTTGATTAAAAAAAGTAACAAATCAATCGACAAACTTTAAAGTAATTAAATCCATAATAAAACAAAAAGCTCGAAAATGCAATAGTTTTCCAAATCCATAAAAATTTCATTGGCAAAAATTTTCCAAAGCAACCCCAACACGTATTAATAATTTTGTACATTTTCCTTTTTTACATTTATTTTCATTGTTTGAAATGAAGTATTCAACCTTCATTTCATGGAAAATTTGAAAACCTTGAAAAATTTTCAAAAATTCCTAAACCGAGGTTGGTTCCAATTTTTCAAAAATCTTAAAATTTAAAACATTAACTAAAAAATTAAACAATTGCCAATTTATTCCAAAAATATCAAGTAAATGTTAATAAATCAGGAATATTTTTTAAATGTTGAGCAAGTTGTCAAATTTAAAATAGAAAATTTACTATTTTGTAATAAAAATAAAGTCAAAAATAATCCCACAAAAGATTCATTTTTTTGGATCATATTTTAAAAAATTAATTTACTAAAAAACAAGAAAAAATTTTCACAAAATATTTGTACAATTTTTATTTCAAAATGAGTTTTTTAAAATTACTCATACGGATCTGTTCGTCTTGGCCCCATTTAAAATTAAATCCCCGGATTTGCCCGATATCGTTTAATTTTTTAAATAAGTTTTGTATTAAAAATATTTTGTATTATCAGGAGGGGAGGGGGGGGGCTAGAACCATGAATATGGAAATCCAATTCGATTTACACAATTTATTTTAATAATTTAAAAAATAAGAAAAAAATAATTGACGAATTTAGTATTCATATAATAATAATTAGATAATAAATAGAATTTGTAGATTTAAGTGAGTTAAAGTTGAGGGAATTTCTTCATTATATTTTATAAACCGAATTAATTCGTAAAAATTCCCATTTTCATTTGTTTGTTCTCTTGTAACATTGAAACAAGGATTTGAAGTTTAGTAGGCTAGTCGTTTCGACCTAAAATTTCAACATGACCGACATAGCAGGTACACCCTAAAGCTCATCCCCACCAGAAAACTCCCGTTTATGGCATCCGAACGAACATGTGATTTGGGCGAAAATTCATCGCTGGACGTTTCGAACAGCTGTTTTGTGGTCAACGCACGTGTTTTAATAAAAAAAAAATCAATTAGAAAAAAAAGGTACTCACCAGAAGCGTGTCTGTTATAAACCGATGCGTGGAAAATATGCGTAAACTTCTAAGAGTAATCAAAAATAAACAAACTATACGATACGTTATGGGTATTTTTTATATATAAAAGTAGAAAAATATAAAAGTGTTGGACTAGGAAAGGTTCACTTTGAATTTATACACTCACGGTCGCGCTTGGCGCTGTACAGTGACGCTCCGATCAAGAGCGTCGTCGATATATAACTCGGTTCGAGTTCCGAACTTGACGTCACGATACGACGTCATCGTCAGAATCGTTACCGAGGCAACGGTTTGTTTGGTTCTCGCGCCCGGTCCTCTATTGCGTCATCGGTGCACCGATTTTACCCCGGGAGACCTATTTATCTATGACACTTGCACGCGCACTCCACTGACTCTTATTTATTTATTTATTTATTTTAATTTTATTGAAAACAGCAATTTTCTTCAAAGAGATTTTGATCTTTCGCGCCAGTATTTTGTGTAGAAAACCAAGCAATCCTAAAGTTGTTTCTTGAGAAAACTCGCTTCTATACTTTTTCACTTTTCTTCCATCGTCGACTCTCAATTTTTTCCTTTTCTGATTTTACTGATTCCAATTCTTTTACATCTTTTCCCTCTTTTTCAGCCCTCATTCCCTACACTAATTTCCCATAACTTTCTCATCGTCATTAATTTTGTTAACTTTTCCATGTCTACTATGGTGTCGAGATTTTCCTCTTTGAGCTTTGTTTTGCATCCCTAAAGTGTCTTCTCTTTCTAAATACTTTTTATTCTCACTTCTTCTTTTTCCTCTGCTTCACTTGTTCTATTCTCTTTCCTCTTTCCTCTTCCTCCTTTGTAATCTTCTCTTTTCTCTTTCTCCCATGTTCTGTACTCTTTTCCCTTATTCTCATCTCCACTGAGATATGCAGATATTACTTAAACCCTTTAATTTCAGTCTTTTAAGTCTTATCCTCTTCAAATATCAAAAGATAATCTAGTAAGCTAGTAATCCCAAGAGGAAATGGGCAGAGGAAACAGTAACCTGGGTAATCACATTAAATGTCTTCTCCTTCATCTGTTTTTTTCCCATTTTGTTTTCCGTTTACGTCTTCGTTGTGATCAATTTCTCCTTCAATTTTCCATCTTATCCTATTTTTTACGTCTTTAAATTTTTGATGCTCAATTCATGTGGATTCTTCATACCGAATTAGACGATTAATATTTAAAATGAACAACTAATATGCTCGTCAATTATTATTTTTTGTAAATAGCTTTTAAAAGGCAAAATCCACAGATTTTAATTAAAACGCAGTTTATGGTCAACTCACGGATTTTATTCAAACTCGGTACAAAGTTCAGTCCGACAATGCTGTTGAAAAATACAAAAGCGTTTTTTGCGGAAACGTTCCGTTCGGCCTTAATTTCCCATAAACGATGCGATGGAAAAAAAATCTCAAAAAATTAGGTTTTTGCATTGCGTTGCGATTTTCTTTATCGAATTCGTGGTCATTTCCCCCATAAGTGATGAAAATTTCATTAAATTTGGGCAAATTGCGATTTTTATCAAAAATCTTCATTTTATCCCATTTTACCTCGACTTTTCGACGAATTTGGTCATTTCACGGATTTCATTCAAAATCACATCCCAAGTCAAGTTGGCGGTGCTGATGACGAATATGACGTTAGCTTCGATCTTCGAGTAATCATTTGGACGAGAGGGACCGAAATTTCGGGAAACGTTGCGCAACCGTTGGTTTTAAAGGCTTACAATTTGAGATAGATGAGATTTGAACAAAGCGCCGGGGGGGGGGTGACCATTTTGAAGTCAATTGCTTCCGTATGCTTAAATTATGGTACTAAAACACTCTGTGTATAGTGCGAGTTTGAAATAAAACCTTAGACGAAATTCAAACCTCATCAATTTTTTCTGGCTAAGGATAAAGATAAAACCGCTGTTTTTGCGGCTTTGCTTTTGAAAATTTAATTGTCATACTTCCCGGATTGAGCTGTTATTATGGTCGTTTTCTACATTAAAATAGCTTTACATAAAGCGACATCCATGACGAATTTCGTTATGTCGGTTTCACTATAAAATACAGCTTTTAAAACAACAATTAAAGCATTTAATTTATTATACATGTGATAATCTCGTGTTGATATGTCGGGAAATGCGCGAACTTGTTTTGATTAAATTAATGCGGTCGTAACCGGTGGAAAATTTATATATACGTATATGCATAGCAAGACCCGGAAAATTGTGTTTGCATAATACATGTCGGTGTATGATAGCCATAGCGCGTCCTTTGTCGAATATCTGTTAATTGAATGACGATCCTACAATTCGTTAGCCACCTTACTAATCAACCTTAAATTTGCAAATAAATTACATAATAAGGCATTTCTAAGTTAAATGTTTAAAAAATATTCTTTAATGAATTGCGTAATTATTTCATAATAATTGTGGAGGTGGAGGTATGTTGTTTATGTCTAGTCTGCCAGAGAAGTTCTCTACGGGTTTTTTTCGACAGGAATCCTACATCGAAAACATGTTATTAACTTATTAAATCGTTATGTGAAAAACATTCTATTAAACTTGAGGGTATTTAGTAAAAAAAAAGAAATGAAAAAGACTTTATTGGCATATGTATTTACTCATTAATTAATGTAATTCATTATTAATTTTCCTTTTCTTATATTTACAACTTCCGGTTCTCCACTTCTGTTCCAACATTTCCTTCAGCACCTTCTCCATGTCTTCCCATAAACTGGACAAGCTGGACTGAATGAAGAAGAATAAAAATCGGGCATATAAATGAGGATAAACAATGGGGTAAACAATATGAGTGAAGTGAAAGACATTTTTGAAAAAAAAGGAAAGATGATTCGATTTGAACGGGAGAATTTGGACGAAATCTACATAGAAAAACCCCAAGAAAAAATACAAATACAAGTTTAAATTAAGAAATCAGGTGGATGATCCACCTGATGAAGCCATTGTACGGTGAAACAATTATAGTGAAAATAAAACATTTGAAACCTTCGAATTTTATTATTTCTTAATTTAAATAATTTCAACAAGTATCCCCTTCTTCACTCTAATCCTCGTCAGCATACATTTTTGTATGCTGACGAGGACTAGATTCCGAAAACGACAAAATTATTAAAATAATAGAAAACAATATATTGGTCCTGTCAAGTATTTGGCACACATTTTTTAAGTTTAAACTTTTAACAGGACAATTACCATAATAACAAATTAATGCATGTTGAGGCGTTCGTATTATTTAACTCGACACTCACCTGTTTACGATAAGTCATCGCGACGCCCCGTGTTTATCCTTTACTTCGGCATATTTAGCGTAATTTTCGGTTTATTTTAGAATTTTTATGTGTTGTTGCCAAAATTTTACTAGATGTGTCTCGGGGCTCCGTGCCTTTAAACGTTAATTTAAATCATTCTTTTTATTTTCGTTTTTGGCATCGGACGTTTTTCTAAGAATAATCGCGCCCGCCACTCCAATACAAAAGAATCTTATGAATCATGTCGTGCGGGATATTCAAGGAATACAAATAGACGGATTAATTATTGTAACAAATTTGTATGTCAACAGTAACATTCAAAACATGAGTAAACGTGTAAAGTAAAATATGACTGTAATTATAATAATAAATACCAATCGCATGGATATTCGTGGACCGATTTCGACCTTTACTACTCTTCAGGACGACTTATATTTACAAAGAGCCTCGTACGTAGCTTGACTAAAACTGAAACAGATTGTGGGTACTGTATACCACTTTGAATGAATGGAAATTCAAGTAGAATTGTTTTAAAAATATTTTATTTAACAATAACAATTTAACAATAGCACTTGGCTATTTACAGTAAAAGTCAGCTGATGGGTGACTTCTCCTTGCAAATTGATGTGAGCATTCTTGGCAACAATAATTGGACGACTTTTGCTGCCAAATACTGCCCAATTCAAAAGTGTTGAGGCATTTACATATTGGTTGACAAAATGATGCAACGGATCTTTAAAGTACGTTTCTAATTTTCCCAATTCAACTAAATTTTCCCTGCACGTCTCCATCTTTATTTCGGGGCGACAATATTTAAAACATGTCATCTCGGAAATCTCATTTAACAACGCCGCTGGCTGCACTTTGTTAATTAACGATCAAACAATAGTTCCGTTTGAACAATTCGTTGCGTTAGACGAACGTGAGAACGATTTTAATTCGGTAGACACAATGACAGTACAAAATAGTGCGCGTTTCACAAATAATTATGACCGACAATTGCGAATAAATTCAACCATGAAATTAATAAACACTTGCCCCGTAACACTAAACGAAAACATCGTTTAATTTAAACTTTAATAAACGTATCGAGTTGTATTCGGCGAAGTTATTTTCGTGACGTATTTTGTGTTTGTTAATTGGAATAACAGTTGATGGTAATGTAGCCAATGTTATAACAAATTTTTCTAAAACGTCTATTCTACGTTTTGGAAAACTGTGAAAGTAAATCGAATAAAAGTCGGAAAATTACACATTTTCTTTTCCATTTTTCTTTTAAACCCTCTCATTTTCCTTCATACATCTTTTAGTTATCTTTTCCTTAAATTCATATATTTTCTCGCTGTATTTCTTCTTTTCATCCCCATTTTGCGGTTACCCATAGTTCCCAGTTCTCTTCCTGCTTCATCCATTATTTATTAGCCTTGTTCATATTTCCGCTTTGTGTATTGTTATTATCCTTTTTTTCTATCGCCTTGCTTCTAGATTCAAGCACCTCTTTGTACGGTCGCTGTAGTTCGATTTTCTAATTTTTCATACACTCCTGCTGGATTAAGATTTAAAATTAATTCAAATCGTATAATTTTTTCGTGATAAGTTTTTTTTATTGAGAATTATCCCCATGATGACGTGGACCAATGAAATTTTAAAACCAAGATCACATACATCAATCAGAACAATCTTACACTGAGAATTATCCACATGATGACGTGGACCAATGATATTTTAAAACCAAGATCACATGCACCAATCAGAACAATCTTATACTGAAAAGATTCATGGTGCTTTTCTTGCCGTTACGTCATAGTTTTGCCATGACAACTTTAAAAATACATTAAATGTCATTTTGACAAATGTCAGTGTTATAATTCATTCGGATAATTCTCCAACCAAAGAGCATTCGTACTCAACTTTTGTCTGGCAAGATTTTGATTTTTTTTATTCGCAATGATTGCTAAAGGCAATTAAACTCGACCACTTTCCTTGGAAAAGAGTCCTCTTTTCGTCAAATTGGTCCCGTTTAATTGCCAAGCAACCATTGCTCATGCAAAATAAAAATCTTTCCGACAAAAGTTGGAGCACTCATGCTCTTACATAAAAAAAAAATTTTAATAGGAAAAAAATTGGTCCTATAAATACAAATTGGTAAGAGAATAACGTCACGTCACATGGAAATACACGAAAATAGAAAATTTTTGACGAAAGTCAACGAAAAAAGAATAATCTGATACATAAAATGAAACTTTAACTTCTTTACATATACAGGTCGATTCTGCATTAGGTATCAGTAATTTAACAGATGAAACCTAAATAGGTATGTATGTTGAAGGACGTGCCAGAAAAATAATTTTATTTTATTTTTAACTAAATATTTATTTAAAACATGAACAAATAAACAACTATAAAGAAAAAATTTCTTCTAAACTAGAACGATCTGGCAGAGTACCAAGAATACTAGCTCCATTTCCTCTTTGAATTGCTAGGGAAATTCTTTGCTTCAAATATGTTTTCGCTTTTAAGTCTCCCGTTTCTAGTGATAATTTAGACCCTATTGTCTCGATAAAGGATTTTGTTTCGTCGCACCAAGGACCCAAGGTTTCTACTGCTAATGCCTTAAAAATGAAGCCAGATGATATAAGGGAGCTATATTTATCATGTTTTTTCTTGCACGCTGTTTTTGCTGCTGAACCAGCCTCTATTGTAGTATGAGGAAGATAGGTTGTGGCAAGAATATCTACGCACGTTACATCAGAAATTAAACGTTTGCCTTTTGACCAGGGAATAAGTGTAGCACCGTCAGGTCTTCTACCATCGTCACACGACAAACCAATAGGTTCAAGAGTTGAATGAAAATTCGCAGATCCCAAAGCTCGATGAATTATGTTATTGAGATCAGTGTGTCTTATGAATGTTCCCTTGCTCTTAGGACAAC
>JAFFZR010001434.1:0-15643 GCA_018397195.1 Lethrus apterus
ACTGGTTTCTAAGTTGAACTCAGTTTCATATCTGTTTCGCAATCTGAAGGGTGTTCTGTCTGCTAGTCAGATGATAAGTCTATATCACTGTCAAGTGACTAGCAGATTGTCATATGGTGTGTGTTTCTGGGGTGCTGCCACTCTATCCGAAAAGGTATTCATTTGCCAGAAAAGAATAATCAGGATAATTGCCGGTGTGCCGCCTACTTGTTCATGTCGTGACATATTTAAGGATTTTAAAATTTTGACTTTGTGTGGATTGTATATATATATGAATTGTCTGTGTACGTATTCATGAATAGGAGCAGATTTGCGCTATGCAGTGATATTCACAATTTTAACACCCGTCACAGAAACGACTTTTACGTACCATGCAATATTACAAAAAATGGTCCTCGGTGTATTGGCCTTAAAATTTTTAATAGTTTACCGCATGATGTGCGGTCGTGTGATTCTGTACCCAGTTTTAAAAAGACAATTAAGTCATATCTTGTGGAAAGATGTATATATAATTTAAACGAATATTTCTGCCAAATTTAGTTATAGTCTTAGTTTAAGGATTAGTTATGACAATTTCTATACATGTATATGTCACACAGAAATAAAGAGATTATTATTATTATTATTATTACTAATAGGAAGAAAAAATTTGAAAACGAACGAGGTTCACAAAAGTATTTTTTTTTTATATTTAGATTTTGTAAAAAAAATCATGTTGATCATAGCTCTTGCATTTCGAAATAACAATTACCGTCAGGAAAGTATACGCTCGACCGATTTGGTGGCAGCGCGGGTATTCAATTTTTACAATCATCCCCGTACGGTAAAACCGTGTAATTTTCCAAAATCCAATATCCACAACTCATAACAAACGAGATTTCGACGATAATCCGTCCGAGAGAAAATCGCGTAACTTTTCCGACACGCGTTTCGAGCGCTTTGAGAACGGCGCGACCGCGTTAGCACGCGTGCTCCCGACGGAGACGGAAGTCGAGCGCGTTCGAACGTCTCGCGCGAACGCCGAAGCCGATGACAATCCGAAGAAGTCCCACAAAGACGTAAAGTAGACGTAAAGAAAACAATTAAATTTCGCCAGTACGTCGTTGTTGGTCGCGTCCATAACGCCGAGTTTGGAATTTTAAACGCGATCGAAACTACTTTGGAATATTTACGGGATGTTTAAAATCGGGTTGGAGGACGTCGTGTACTTTTTTGTTTAGTTGAGTATTTTTGCCACATTCATGGTAAAGATATCGGCGGAGGAAATCCAAGAACGTTATGTGCCGCTCGTCAGGTGTTCGTTTGAGAAAAGGTGAGGTGTTTCGTGGGGCCCCTCAGGAACGCCATTTACTTCTTTTTTAGTTGGTTATGCATTGCGGATTCGTATCGTATTTCAATTGTTTGGTAAAACGGTCAATTCACAAATACGATGGGATTATGATTCAATTCCTGCGATACGCTTGTTTTTTTTTTTTTTTTTGCAGGTTGACATAAAAACTTACACGAATTCTACGTCTTTCATTAAAAACAAAATACAAAAGCACAACGATATGAACAATCGTGTAATTTAGTTTGTAGGTGCTATTTTTGGTCAAAAGTGAATAAAATAGTAATTTAGTTTACCTGGTATGTTTTTATTTGAAGTAGGATAAAAAAAAAGAAATATGATTGAAAAATTTAAAAAATGAAATAAAGGAAAAATTTTTGTAGTAGGTTATGGCATGTTCTACAAAGTATTTGAGGAAGAAAGTGGGCAACAAATATTGGATTTGGGGAATGAACCGGAAAATTTTTGAATACAGAAAATAAAAAAAAAAAAAATGGGCAAAAATAAACACTCATCAAAGAAAAAACACGAAAAATGCAAGGAAATTGGATGTTTATGTTTTTGTTGTGAGGAGAAAAGAGGGCAACAAATATTGGATGAGGGAATAATATAGAAAACATAGATGTAAAGAAAAAAAAATACCAAAAATAAAATATGATAACACTCGCCAAATATAAAAAAAACTGACGAGAAAACAAGAAAATAAGAAAATTTTAAAAAAAGCAAATAGAAAAAATAAAACATTTTCAACACTCACCAAGTATAAAAAATTAAGAAAAAACAAGAAAAATTTAAGGGAATTGGATGAAAGGGGCCAACAAATATTGAATATGGGAAAAATATAGAAAATTTAGTTATAAAGAAAATAAAAAATACAAGTAGAAAAAATAAAACATTGTAAACACTAACAAAAAAAAAAGAAATTAAAGAACAACAAAAATTTTTAAAAAAAATTAACACAAATCAAATTCAGTTCAAGATACAGCATGACCATAAAGTCATTTTATGCCTTTTACAAAATTTATACCATTGATCCCTATTTATTATTATTATTTTCTCTATTTCCGAAGCCGCAACAAATCCGAGAGGTCGAGCGTCAGAGGTGTCGGTCGAGAACGGTCGACAATTAAAAATCATGCATACACGTTCTTGAACGTCTATTTATAAAGAAATTTATTTTTAAATTCACGAGAATTTATTTCGGGCGCATCTTCAAGGGTACGTTTCGCAAATTTACTCGGAAAGTTTTGATTTTTTTTAAGTTTAGGAGCTCGCCCCGCACGAGGTACTTACGGCTTTCGAATTGTACACAGTTTTAAATTTGCGCCTGCGATTAATTTTTATTGCGGTCGTATTGGGATGCTGGAAAGAATAATGAAAAAAATTCAAATAAATAAACACCGAAAAAAAAAAATGACACGCCACTGAGTAAGATAATTGGTACCAGTTTCGTTTTGCTAAAAAATACTCTTGCAAAATTTCGTATGATGCACCCTGTATACAGAGGGAGTCACCACCGACGGGACGGAGTTTTAAGGCGAAACGGCATATATTCTCCAACTTCTGTTGCAGGTGGATTATGTAAGTCAATAAGGGCTACATTTTAAAAATATTTTCAAATATACAGGGCGCTACAAAAAATAGTGACATATCAAAGTTATACTTTTTCTTATGAAACAATCTGTATTTCAACACATTTTTGAATTGTACGTAAAAAATAAGCCAGACTTTCATAAGGGTTCCCTATACCTAAATACTAAGTGTTCTGATTTATTTCGATTTTTCTTAAAATGTTAAAATGTTTTCGAAAAAAAATATTACCCCCAAACGAAAATAATTATGACAAATTTGCTTTTAGACCTAGATAATAGACCAGCCCCTTCATTTATTTAGCAACTTACTACTACAACTTTTTCTACGGGGTGTTCAGAATTTTCAGTACAATTATTAGCAAATTCAAACTGTAATATCGGGCTTATTTTAAATGGAACACCCTGTATTTTATAAGTTTATCGTGTAGCAAATTTAATTGTCTTTTTAACTATGTTCCCTATACCTAAATCTTTAAGTTTTGAAGTTATTTAGGTATTTTGGGAGCACCATCTAACTGCAACCACATTTTTCGTCTAATATTTCCTAAAAGTGACCAAAATATTGAGTTTCATGCAGTATGCTGCATTATAATTAATGTAATCAATGTTTATGGCGCGTTGACTAAAATAGAGACAAAACATTTCTGATGGAGACCGTAGTAACTTTATTTGAAACATTTATAAAAATATTTCTAGTGACCACTGAAATCTAATCTAACATAATGACTTAAATGACTAATTTGCCATTTATGTAGTAAATGATGATTATGTAGTAATAAATTACCATCATAATTTTTAATTAGATAGGTAGATATAGTTTTTGGCACTTTTAAATATTAGACGAAAAATGAGGTTGCATTTAGTTGGTGCTCCCAAAATACCTAAATAACTTCACAACTTAAAGATTTAGGTATAGGGAACCCTAATACAGTTTGAAAGGCAATTAAATTTGCTTCACTATAAACTTATAAAATACAGAGCGTCCATTTAAAATAAGCCCGATATTACAGTTTGAATTTGCTAATAATGGTGCTGAAAATTCTGAACACCCCGTAGAAAAAGTTGTAGTAGTAAATTTCTAAATAAATTAAGTAACTGGTCTATTATTTAGGTCTAAAAGCAAATTTGTCATAATTATTTTCGTTTGGAGGTAATATTTTTTTTTTCGAAAACCTTACATTTTAAGAAAAATCGAAATAAATCAGAACACTTAGTATGTATTTAGGTATAGGGAACCCTTATGAAAGTCTCGGCTTATTTTTTACCTACAATTCAAAAATGTGTTGAAATACCATAAGAAAAAGCATAACTTTGATATGTCACTCTTTTTTGGAGCATCCTGTATATTTAAAAGTATTTTTTAAATGTAGCCCTTATTGACTTACATAATCCACCTGCAACAGAAGTTGGAGAATATATGCCGTTTCGCCTTAAAACTCCGTCCCGTCGGTGGTGACTCACCCTGTATATTGTTTATATGTATATATACAGGTGAGTCAATATTTCCTGTCGTGTTATATGTAAATTTTAAATAATATAGTTTGTGATTCTACAGAGTGATTATTAAGGGGCATGAAGCAATAATTTTTAATGATATAATAAATTATTTATATAAATTAAAATTACAAGAAATAATAATAAATAATAATAATAATAATAATAATATCAAAAGAACCTAGTTAATTAAAAAAATCTTGAAATTAATTTCGCGTTCCCACAACTTCTGAAGTTGCCTTAGAGAGACAATTTTTTTAAAATTAATTTGTATGGGTTGGGTTCGCTCTGTAATTGAAATTCAAAAGAGTAGATATGGGTTGGGTTCGCTCCGTAATTGGAATTCAAAAAATGAAATAATTGAAACTGTATATAGATTGATTGGAGTAATTGTGGGCCCGCAATATTTCTACTAAACCCTGTATATCGCATCGAATCCAACAAAACGTTCGAAAATCGCCTGAAACAAATTTTGAAAACGTTTCTCGTCGAATTTAAACTTTTGGGTACCGCACGTCAGCCACGAAGAAAACAATTTCGAATCTATGTTTTTTTTTTGTTTTCTTTCGCGTTTTTTCCATTTTTTTTTTGTTTGTTTTATCGTTGCTCGTCGTTTGTCGTTTGACGTGACGGACAAGTGAGTGTTGCGGCTGTCATGAGTTGTTTCGAATTAACTTGCATCCCTCTGTCGTTCAAGTACGCAAAACGGTATGGAATTTTCGTTTGTTTTTTTTTCAATGAAACAAAAGGAGAACGAGTTAAGATTATTAATTTTATATTACGAGATGAGATAGATAAATTTTTTAATTTAAAAATTTCTATGATATGGGCGTTAATTAATGTTTTTTTTTTGTTATGCAGGTGAGTCATAATTGGTAACGAGAAACATTTAAAACGTTTCTTAAAGCGTTTGATGTCAATTTTTTTCATTCATTTAATTTTGTCGTTCAATATTTGACAAAAATGAAAAAAATTGTATTAATTAGTTGGCTGTGCTTTTCTAAAACCAACAGTTGAAAGTCTTAAAGGAGTCAATTTTGACAGATGATTCTATTGTTTCGACATGACATACTTGTGACAAACGTGACAAAAATTATTAAACAAAGGGTAACCAACAAAACAACAAAATATGTACGAACGTGCTGATTTTTTCAACTCTTCGTACATATTTTGTGTAATAACTTAGTGCGCTCCATGAACAATTTCTATATATGTACTTTCAAATTAAAAAAAAAGGATCTTTCTAAGCATATACATCCAAAATATTTTGAGAAGAATAATTTATTTAAACACAAAGCTAAATCACATTACGTAGCATGTAGCATGTTGTTTGAAAAACGGTGGGGATTTCAAGATTACAAAGAAAAATGGTTTTAAGATATATATTGTTAAGGCTTGTATGAAAAAAATGGTAGACTTTTAAAGAAAAATTCTTTTGTGAGAATGTTGATTGTGTTTTTTGTTTGCGTAGGTCGCTGCCCAAGCTCAGCAGCCAGGAAGAGGACGGGCACACCCCCCACTCCCAGTTCACTGGTGTGGCCCACTTCGAGCCCATCCCGCACGACCACGATTTTTGTGAGAGGGTCGTGATAAACGTGAGCGGTCTCCGGTTCGAAACGCAGCTGCGGACGCTGAACCAGTTCCCGGACACGCTGCTGGGAGATCCGGCGCGCCGCATCCGTTACTTCGATCCGCTGCGCAACGAGTACTTCTTCGATCGCAACCGGCCCTCCTTCGACGCCATCCTCTACTATTACCAGAGCGGCGGGCGGCTGAGACGGCCCGTTAACGTGCCGCTCGATGTCTTCTCGGAGGAGATCAAGTTCTACGAACTGGGCGAGATGGCGATCAACAAGTTTCGAGAGGACGAGGGCTTCATCAAGGAGGAGGAGAAACCGTTGCCTTCGCACGAGTTCCAGCGCAACGTTTGGCTGTTGTTCGAGTATCCGGAGTCGTCACAGGCGGCGCGCGTCGTCGCCATCATCTCAGTGTTCGTCATTCTGCTGTCCATCGTCATATTTTGCCTCGAAACGTTGCCAGAGTTCAAGCACTATAAGGTGTTCAACACCACGACCAACGGCACCAAGATCGAGGAGGACGAGGTGCCGGACATTACCGACCCGTTCTTCCTCATCGAGACTATATGTATCATTTGGTTTACGTTCGAGTTGTCCGTGCGCTTCCTGGCGTGCCCCAATAAGCTCAACTTCTTCCGGGACGTCATGAACATTATCGACATCATCGCCATCATTCCGTATTTCATCACTTTGGCCACGGTCGTGGCCGAAGAGGAGGACACGCTGAATCTGCCGCGGGCGCCCGTTTCGCCCCAGGACAAAAGCACCAACCAGGCCATGTCGTTGGCCATCCTTCGAGTCATACGACTCGTGCGCGTCTTCCGCATCTTCAAGCTGAGTCGACACAGCAAAGGACTGCAGATATTGGGGCGCACGCTCAAGGCCAGCATGCGAGAACTCGGCCTGCTCATCTTCTTCCTCTTTATCGGTAAGTCCGTCGATTTCGGTGGAATGTGCGTCGTCGTCGTTTGAGCGCCTCGCGCCGCCTCCTCCTCTCAGCCGCAAGTCTGTGTTGCAGGGGTTGTGCTCTTCTCCAGCACCGTGTACTTCGCCGAGGCCGGATCCGAGCAATCGTTCTTCAAGTCGATCCCAGACGCGTTCTGGTGGGCAGTGGTCACCATGACGACCGTCGGCTACGGCGACATGAGGTACAGTGCAAATCCGACTCTCACCCCTCCTCCTCCTTGCAGGTGTCGTGCTGTTCTCGAGTGCCGTCTACTTCGCCGAGGCGGGCTCCGAGAACTCCTTCTTCAAGTCCATCCCAGACGCGTTCTGGTGGGCAGTGGTCACCATGACGACCGTGGGCTACGGCGACATGACGTATGATGTACACACCTAATTCAGATTTAGTTGCCACCATCACCGCCGCACACTTAGCGCGGGGGCCACGAGAAAATTCTTTGCTCCGGGGACGCGTCGAGATCCATACACCCTCCAAACACCCTCAAATCAATGTCGTGCCGCTGTGTGCTCGATGTCGCTTGTCACTGTCGAGGAACAAAGAATTTTCTAATGGAATGCGATATCCGCCCGCCCGCTCGCTCCCGCATGCGTACCCCCTACCGATCCCTCACGACGAATCCCCACCCCACCTTCGAACCGTTCCTCTGTCCTCGACGGCTCGCTTGAATTGTGTTGCTTTATTTGCAAAGATGCATGAGCGTTGCAAGCGCACCTTTGCCTGGAACTAAAACGTGTGTCTCTTCTTCGTCAGGCCCGTCGGTGTCTGGGGCAAGATCGTGGGTTCGCTGTGCGCCATCGCCGGCGTGCTGACCATTGCGCTGCCAGTTCCCGTCATCGTCTCCAACTTCAACTATTTCTATCACCGTGAGACTGACCAGGAAGAAATGCAATCGCAGAACTTCAACCACGTGACGAGTTGTCCGTACCTTCCCGGCACGCTCGGCCAACACATGAAGAAGAGCTCGCTGAGCGAATCGTCGTCCGACCTCGTGGAATTAGAAGAGGGCCTGCTGGTGACGCGCGACCAGCTGGCCCGGAAGCAAAATTGCAACCCGCGCCACAACAATAACATCAACGCCATGAGCATCGAGACTGACGTCTGACTACGAGGTAAGACCAAGGCTCTTTATGCAAATCACACAGAAATTTAATAAAAATGCAGCGTGCGAAGAAAGAACTTATCCGGTTAAAACGTCGCCGTTCGAAAGATGGATGACATTTGTGAACGAGATTCCATGCCACCACACAAATATTTCATGCCATCAAGATTTTCCCATATGACATATATATATTGTTTTTTCGTTTTTTGCTCATAACTTCTTTATTTGAAATCCGATTTTAATTTCTCAAAATGTTTTTGAGTCCATATTTTGCGTATTAAGAATTGATATATAACGTTTCTTTTCTCAAGAGTCATCTTCAGGATTTGTATAAATCCTTTTTGTGGATGCGCGCCAAGTTTTAGGGATAAAAGTTATGGGTTGGTTTCGCTCCGTAATTGGAATTAAAAACGTATCGTTTTTTTGACAAATTAAAAACAATTTTCTTTAGAATTGTCACCGTAAATTGTCATCTTGTTATTGATGTTACTGATATCGCCCACCAGGAACAATAGCGTTCCGTTCACAAAGCCTTTTATATATAGCTCTCCGTCCTATTTATGTCTTCATTCAGCGAATATTTGATTTCATCTTAACGTGACAGAAATCGTCTGTAACGTAAGTTTATTTCGTAAAAATATTATCAATTAATTAAAATATTTTTCTAAAAATTTTGTAATAAGATATAATAAAATTAGTAATAAGTGTGTAAAGAGGTAGTTGATGTTTTTTTTCGTTTTCTTTCGTTTCAGTGACGGACGCGCTGCGCCCACGGCTGCCCCGCGCCCCGCCGTCCCTGCCCCAGTGTGTGCGCGCAGTGCTCCGGACGCTCTCAGAACTGCCGCCTCCGATTCGGTACTTTTGTATCACGGTTGTTGTTTTCGGGTGAGAATCCTGCCAAACATCGCCCGAACGCGATGAACGAATGCCGCCGTGTAGTGCTCACCCCGAACTTTTTAGTCGGCACTGTTTTAAGTGCTTGTATATCGGGCTGTGTGAAGCTTACCTAGGGTTGGATTAGCTTTAGCCCTTGTTACATATCCACCCGAGCGTGCGGGCGGCGCGCCCCGCCCCGCTTCCAGCCGCCCCGGGTCGACGGCCGGCCCGCGACCCTTCGCAATATATCACTATTTAAATCGAATTCGAATGCTAATAATAATCATTACTGTGTAGATAATCAAATAATCAAAAAAAAAAAAAGAAAAACAACACCGAACAGTGATTTATTTATTTGTATCAAGCGGTATACTTGTGTATGTTAATGTTAATTATTGTTGTTTCGTTTGCGGTGGCCGCGGGCCGTGGAGGATCCGGCCTCCCCCGCAACCTTCGGCCGCCCTACACCAACCATATGCGCGTCCGACGCCGTTCATTGTCATTTATTTGTGAATCAGTATGAATCTAGTCATGTTTGTTACAATTTAAAATATTTTATAAATGTTGATTAATATACGACATTCCTATTTCAACATGTCCATTTTTCTTTATATGGTAGGAATCATGAGAGCTGGCGCGTCAAGGTCATATTTGAATTGTATGAATCAAGTTTCAGAAATCGAATGTCTATTATCATATGTTATATACATTTATTATATTGCATACTTCATACTTAGCGATAATCTATGTGACATAACCTAGAAAATGGGTGAAAGTAGATTTTGGTTACAATAATTGCAGTATAAGTACTGTAATAATAAAAGAATTTATTATACATTAATATAAAATGAAATTTAATAAAACAAGAAGCAAGGTAATTTTATGTTAACGCTTCGCACAATGCCGTTGACATGTGACATATGAATCTTGCATTTTAATAACGACATACGTTTTTGTTGTTCCATATAATTTACATAGCGGACATACGTTTCAGTTTTTATCTCTTTCGTCAACATGCGAACCGAATGCGAGAAGGAAACTCATAGTGTCGAAAATTATTGCATACAAATGGCCTTGAGACGCCACCTCTCATGAATCCGACCATATACACCTTACCAATCCCAATAGTCAAAATACTGACGACGAATAACAGATGGCGCTAACATTTGTAGGGAAATTTTGCCAACAGATAAACAGATGGCGTCACTATACTCGACGTGGAATGAGATCATTGTTGCCAATATAGTACAATTTCTACTAAATAATGGTAGAATGAGGTACTGATTTAGTGATTAAATTTTGATAACAAAAATGTTTAGTTAATTTCTGCTTCAGTTATTTATACCTGAACTAATCCTAATAAATTATATAGAAAAAGTAACTTTTGTCATTGCAGTAAACTGTTGCAACTACCAATGTTTTAAGCAGTATTTTATCGATTGGATTGTATAGCTAGTCAAAGGAAATGTTGCCACAATTGGAATATTTCCGAAAGTATTTTTTAGAACGTGTTGCAATCATGCGAATTTTGGAGTTTATTAAAAATATTTTGAATTACATAAATTACAATGTACCTCCTTCTCAATAAAATGTTCAACTTGAAAAGTTAATAAAGTTTTTTTTTTAATTTTTGTCATTGTTTTATATTTCTTTAATTATTAATGAACTATATGTAAAACTTCGTATTTTTATTCCATTTTTATCCCAAAAACTCAATTCACCAGCAGGCACAGAAAGTTGTTAGTACAATTCTACCAGATTTTGTCGGTGATTCTAGAGGAAAACAAGTTCCATTGTTGGCAACAATGTGGGATGCACATCGTCGCTAGTGTGTTCGATCAATGGAATCACGCCCTGGAATAAAAAATTAATTCGTGTTGTAGCCACTGATTGAAAGATGACGCCACTACGATTCACTCAAGTGAATTAATCACCAGCAAACCATTATATTATTAAATGGGACAGTCTTGGCTACAACTTGGCGAAAAAAAAACACCTTCATGTAGTTGTTGTGACGTCATCGACAATTTTTTTAAATTGCTGGGTATAATTTTTTTGTGTATTCTTGTAAAGTGATAGCCTTAACCCAATCCCAATTCCGCAAAAAGGCGGTCCCATCTTCATTTTAAATTTTCGACAATTTTTTTTTATGTGGGCATTCGGTTCCAAGTTCGCTCCTATGTCCATTTCAATATGTATCGCGTTGAAACTCAACTTCCTTTGGCGGGAATAACATGATTTATTGATGATAATTCGGCGTTATAGTCATAATTTACTAAACTTAAAATTTTTTTTTCTAACACACCTTTTTAACATGTTACCGTCATTTTTGCATATTTGGGGTTGGGTTAAGGTCAGCTATCACCTTTTAAAATATCTGTAATTATTTCAGAATCGCCCCTGTTTATTTTTTTAATTTTCAGGCATTGTGCTGTAAATAATTACGTATAATAAATAAAACAAGATACGTGTAAACAACCTTTATTTCAATTTCCCTGCTACACACACACTTATAAAGAATACAAAGCAAAAAAAATTCCAACTATCACAATTAAACGGAATTTTCAAGTAGTAACGATGCACTAGTAAAGTGTAATTGTGAAAGATTCTCGCAAGCTGACTCCTGGCTTACGTACGACCAGACATCTCTCCTCGTCAAAGTAGGTCACCTCCAACCTCAACGTCCCCAAACCTAAACAAAGCGTTAATCAATCAATTTTTATCACTTGCATGAAAACAAACGTAAACCTTACTTTTATTGAGTTCGGCATATTTAAAACTGTGTGGGACCCCTAACACAACGACCCTTTCCAACCATTCATTGGTATCATAATCGGTACCCTGATCTATAAAACTAAACAAACGAGAATGCAATGGGTAACAAAGATAACTATTTTACCTGCTCGTTAAGGTATTGTCTTTGAAATCGAAACGAACGTATAAATATTGTTTGTTTTTGTATTCGAAACTTTGCATATCATCGAGATATAATGTACCAGTGGCAGATTTCTATAATAACAGTAATAACGTTAACAGAAATCTATATTGTTTATCAACTTACATTTTCATCCAACGCAACATACAATGTAAATGGATCGTTAATCATAAGGCTGGACGCCCTTCTTGGTCTATCCTTTCTCGGTATTATGCTACCACCTCGATAAAAGACTGGAACCTAAAACACAATTCACATGACCGACGTAATACAAATAATAAATAATTTTACCGTATCTAGAGAAACAGGCATGTTTATGAAACCCGTTCCTGGATACGCTTTGTAATCGTCGACGAAATACCAAATTTGCGAAGAACCGCCCGGTAAATAAATGCTAACGGTCGAAGCCTGTGGCTCGACTACCGGTCGCACCAACACTGAAAAACCTACCGAAAACCATT
The DNA here is from genome assembly GCA_018397195.1 of Lethrus apterus. Taxonomy (NCBI): domain Eukaryota; kingdom Metazoa; phylum Arthropoda; class Insecta; order Coleoptera; family Geotrupidae; genus Lethrus; species Lethrus apterus. Next base: position 12,326 of record JAFFZR010001434.1, read on the forward strand.
AAGTATTTTCACATTTAAAATTTTAATACCAACGAGCAGTTGATTATCGATATCGAAAACCTCAACATCTTTGGGGTAATGATAGACTAAAGGACGTATTACTGGTTCACCGGTGCGTGCATGCTCCCAAAACAACGTGTACCACAAAGGCAGATGCGAATATCTTTGTCTTAGCGCATTTCTAATGCGAGTTTGGACGTCCAGTGGGTACAAATAAGGTTCACGACGTTTCGTGTCGATGTGTGAATGAGCCCTGTAGAATGGTAACCAAGCTCCAGTCTGCAAGAATTTTTTTATAAATCCAAATTCTACTAACAGTAAATTTCTAAGAGCCATTATACAAAGAAATGGGCTGAACCAAAGAACATCATAAAGAAAAAAATATTAGGTGTATCTAATGTTATGGATTGAATATATGATGGTATGTAATTAATTAGCAATGTTATTAAATAAAATTATTATTATTACAAATGACTTACTTGATACCATCGTTGCAATAATTCAGGATTGGGATTATTGAAAAATCCTCCTATGTCAGCCCCACAAAAACTAATACCCCCAACTGCTTCGGACAAGCACATTGGTAAAGAAATGGCCAGGTGCGGCCATTCGGCCGCGTTGTCCCCAGTCCATACGGCTGCGTATCTCTGTGAGCCGGCGTAATGGGCCCTTGTTAAAATAAACGGACGCCTATCGCTTGTCCGTTTCAGCAGTCCATTATAAGTGGTCATAGTCTACGAGAACCAATTTAACAAACATACACACACAGCAGCAAGACTTACGTAATATAAACCATAAATATTATGAACGTCTCTGTGTTCCCATCCACCATAATGAATACAATCTTTGGGCATTGTGACCTCGGGACCATTGAAAACCGACGGTTCATTCATGTCGTTCCAAATCGACATACTATGGGTCGAACCTTTAAATTTATCCAAGAGGTACAAATTCGAATAATATTCGGCAACTTTCGGATCGAACAGATCGGGATAGCTACTAGCACCAGGCCAACACCAACCTTAAAAAAAAAAATGAATGAATGTAGCAAATTGTATGTATACAGGATCCTGCAATAGTACGTCCGTCTTTCATAACTCGGGCAGTATGCTAGATAGCCATTTAAAATTCTGGGGATGTAATATACTAGTAAGCCTGCATCTTCTAAAAATATTTTCGTATATACGGGCTGTTTCAACAAAAGGTGGCACAGTAAAATTTGATTTTTTTAAAATGAAACACCCTGTATATTTTTACATTATTTAAGATATCAGACTGCCCTCTATTCAGCCCCAGAATATCAAGGTATCCTGTTTAGCCGTTTTAGAGTTGCAATTGTTTTTGTTAAAAAAATGTAAATTAAATATTTCAAATAAAAAAACCGCTACGTTCAAACGTTTAGATTTTTTACAATAAAATTTATTGTGTGAATTTACGGAAGTTGGGAGATGATATCGCTAAATTATTTCTATCAGCGGATATACAGGCTAGTCAGTATGAAAGCATCAACTTTATCAACTTTGGAATTATTTTTCACGATTTTTTTAAATGGAACACTGTGTATATTTACAAGAAGTGATGCAGAATTAAATTCTTCGTCGATCCATCGTTAGTTTCCCTATACCTATCTTTAGCAGTTTTTACGATAATCGAGGATATTCAAAATTGTAACGTTTTCAATAATGCAATTGTAAAAGATAATCGAGTTAGTGGCTAATAAGAAATAAAACAAATGACACTCACCACGCCAGTTGTCAGATTATCAAAAGTGCATCCAACAGCGTATGTATTACTTAAAAATGAATTACTCAAAAAACGAATTGGTAGATATGGTATTTATACTAGGCGAAGCAGAAAGGAATCCTTTTTACCTAGTAGAATTTACAGTCAAAGATATCCAGAAAGGAGACATCCAGAAAAGAGAGTTTTTGAAAAACTAATGATAAGATTTATTGAAACGGGAAATGTCGGTTACACTAAATGCAAGAGAAGCAAAAGAGCAACAAATGAGGAAAATGAATTAAACGTTCTATTGGCTATTACTGAAGATACAAGCACAAGTCAAAGAGATATAAGTACAAACACAGGTGTAAGTAAACGATCTATTCAACGAATATTAAGGAAACATCCTTTGCAACCTTACCATATTCAGTTACATCAGGAGCTTACAGAACAAGATTTTGAAAAACGTGTTGCGTTTTGTAATTGGGCTAATGATTACGAGAAAATCCCCTTTTCTTTAAAAAAGTGTTATTCTCTGATGAGGCCACTTTTCACAAAAATGGATAGGTAAATAAACATAATTTTCATTATTATTCAGGTGAAAATCCAAGAATTTTCCGACAAGTGGATCAGCAACACCGGTGGAGCGTTAATGTTTGGGGAGGCATTATCAGCGAGTATGTTGTAGGACCTTATTTTTTTTCCAAATAATTTAAATGGGCCAATGTACTTGGAGTTTTTACAAATTGAACTGCCACGATTATTGGCAAACGTCCCTCCTGAAATCCTGGAAGAAATGTGACTGCAGCATCACGGAACACCTCCACATTATTCTATTGCTGTACGAGATTATCTCAATAAGACCTACCCCCAGAGATGGTTGGGAAGGAATTACACATCTTGATTTTTATTTATGGGGACGTGTAAAAGAAATTGTTTATGCTGAAACTCAAACAACAGGAGAAGATATGAAAGAAAAAAAAATTAACGCTTTTAGAAGCATAACATCTGAAGAATTAAGGTGAGTTCAGAGAGTGTTCATAAACAGAATCAATATTTGTTTGAAACAAGAAGGAAGACACTTTGAACATTTGTTATCTTAGGTGCTTGTTTCCTTATCCTCTGTAAATGTGATTGTTTATCACTTTAATTGAACTTAGTTTTAATATTCAAACACGTTTGCCCAGTTTTGTATCAGTCTTTGTTTCTGTTTTACCATTTCCCGTTTCAACAAATTTTGTTATTAATATTTATATTTTTTTTTTCAAGAGAAGAACACTTTGACACTTTTTTCTTAATTCAATTCGCTGTTAAGCTAGTTTAAAATAGAAAATAAAGTTGAATACTGGAATTTTGAATAACCTCGATTATCGTAGAAACTGCTAAAGATAGATATAGGGAAACTAACGATGGATCGACGAAGAATTTAATTCTACTTTTTGTAAAAATATATAGGCTGTTCCATTTAAAAAAATCGTGAAAAATTATTTCAAAGTTGGTAAAGTTGATACTTTCATACTGACTAGCCTGTATATCCGCTGATAGAAATAATTTAGCGATATCATCTCCCAACTTCCGTAAATTCACACAATAAAT
>JAFFZR010001437.1:0-15229 GCA_018397195.1 Lethrus apterus
AATCGCGAAAAGCGTTATAAAGTTTTCTCGAAAAAACGATTTCTTTTCAGGAAATTTGTATCCCTCTAGCGGCTAAACGAAGCAACTTTGAATAGAGGTAAGTTGGGTTAAATCGTTCTATTTTGGCCTCAGGAATATGTGTTATTATTTTGTACAGACCTTTCGGGGACACCCGTAGATTATAAAGTTTAAATTATAATCCATACTTTCTAAATAATCATTCAAAAATTGACAAAACAACAAAATATATAGAATTTAAAGATATGCCAAGTTTTTCAAGTTCTTATTTACGATAGTTATTTTGTTACATAACGTGAAGGTCGTGTGTTGCATAGCTTTTGTTTGACCTCAAATGAAGACGAAAGTTTATAACTGGATATGTTTTAATGGCAGACGTTACATAATGAATACACGATTCCCGATAATTCACCAGACCAGTCAAGGTAATGAAGTCGATTTCTATTCGTATATACGTTTGGCGCGAAGTCGTGATTTGATAAACGCTTCAGGTATGCAAAGATTGTAAGTTGTAAGCACGTTCTTCAACTTTCACCTTTGATCTCCCCACGAGCGATATTATGAAAACAAATACTGCATTTTAATGCAACTTGCCAAGCTGGAAAAATATTAATTACATTCGAGAAACAGACAATGGGGATTTGCATTTTCAAATTGCTTTAACTTATACATGCAATTCGAAGTTCATGAAAAGTTTCGGATTTAAACTCAAGCCTTAAAGCTTTTAAGCTTCACAAGACGTAATTATCTGTCGTTGTATTTCAGAAAGAGGAAAAGAATACAAAACTACAGATAAGACAAGACAAACAATAAACTTAGAAATAAAAGAACATTTTTCATTAAACAAAATTTTATTCAATGTCATTCAGACTATATTTTGTTCATTAAAACATTAACATTAGAGAAATTTATTATCGGTTTAGTCAATAACATTCATAATAGTTATAGATTTACAAGTGATCAATAAACATTAAATGCAATAATTGAGTTCAATTGATATCAAATGATCCATAATACTTGAGTGTAATATGTATTATGAAATTGTATATTAAAGAAGTCTGCAGTCAGAGACGTAACAGAAATGAAATGTGGTTTGATTTTATAAGAAAATGTTTGATTACAAAGTTTTTATAAAAATAAATAAAATTCATGACAATCGCCAACTGTTATGACATAAACAATGTAATTAGCCAAGAAAATACAGTTGATTTATGAATAGATTTCGTTTTTCTTAAATCATTGTTAGATGGTTAATCAATAATAATAATATTGAAGTTGTATCTAAATTTTATAGGTAATCAATCATAATTCATTTTGAACTAATCCGGGTATTGTCAATTTGGGGCTTTAGACTTAGGTTCTCCCAAATCATTTTTTGAAAATTGGTTTAAACTATATTTGTAACGTTTGACTCACATTGAAATATCTTTACAAAAAGACTATTTTCAGTTATTACGTAATTTTTTATTTAATAAAAATGTAAAATAAATAATTATTTCTACAATTTGTTTCAGGTGTTTGTTTACAAAAGGTCAGTTTACAATCGCATCAAGCAGCGTCTAAAAGCACGTGGCATAGCAAATATGAGTAAAATCGAGTTAGCGAATTATTTTGGACCCTGGTATGCACAGCATATAGGAAAGATAAAAGTGGCAAGTGGCAACAAAACAGTGGAGCAATGGGTTGCAAAGAACTTGAGGGAATACTACTATTTCTTCACCTATCCAAGTCTTTTAAAAATTCACGGTGCTGTCAATTTACTTTCAACCCTTAATGAAATCTTACAAAACGAAGCACTTATTGAAATTGATATGAAGACGCTTTCACCAGCCTTCAAGGACCTGAAGAAAAGGGCGTGGTTTGAAGAGGTTTTAGTGAATAATTTACACCTATATGAAACGAACTTATGATTCCAAACTCTTTTGATAAATCATCTGCTTCCTCTGGATGTGATAAACGTTTGTGATAATCGCCTACCAGTGAAAGGGATCTTGACTTAACTTTCTCGTACTCAGGACAAAAAAAAATGTTTTTTTTTTATATATATAAAGCGTTTATTGTGTATTATTTTATTGTTTGTGTATGTGTGTATTTTTTAAGATTAGAAATACATTAGTTTATTACAATTATTTACCTTTCCTATTTATAAATAATTGGTCCACTAATCTATCTGAACACTTAAAAGTAAACATATCGGGGTTTTAACAATTATCAAATCGTCATTTGACAAATATCAGACCACCATTATTAATAATATCAGTAAGTTTTAAATTAATCACTCTTGCATTTAATCAAATTTCTTGAATATTGACATCTGAACTCCTGCTTGCTTATCTCTAGTTAATTTCTTACCATTCACAACCAATACCAATGGAGTTTCTGCTCGTATCAGTCTAAATTTATACTCCTGTAATTAAATTGCTTATTACACAAAGTCACCATTTTTGTAACAATTATAATACATAAAATCCATTAAATGTACATTGATGTTATATATGTTAAGAAATTAAATTGTCAATATTTGGAAGATTTAATACAAGTGACCCCAATTAAATTAAAAATTAATAGATGCAGATTTAAAATATCAAAAAGGCAAAAGGCGTTACAGTAAGCAATTGTATAAATTATAAAACAGCAAAAAAACAGCATTTTTTGAATGGAAAATAATCAATTGCTTATGAATAACTTACCATATTTTTGTATTCGAATTTAACATCTGAAACATAAGGTTCAGGAACGGCCACAGAATCACCAATAATAACACCCTTTCCTTCTGCTAAATTGTAAACAGTTACAACTACACATGTTCCTATCTTGTCTACCAAACAAAACGTACTGAAAATTGTACTAATTTATATAATTGTCAAATAAATTACATACTTACAAAGGTACTGTATCTTCATTGTGCACAGAACATACAACTTTTCCTACTACAACCTTTTCCTCGTTAATACCCTGTTTCAGTTCCTTCAAAGATATTTCTTTTAATTTAATAGTCTGACCACTAGAAGATGTGTAACTTCCACCATCATAAGGACCCAACTGTTTTGAATCTATTGACTAAAGTATAAATTTATAATTTGCTTTAATTTTATCGTATCATTAAAATGATTACCTGTAACAGTTGGTTCAGTCTTTTTGTTTTCATTTTACCGGATGTAGCAACTAATTCATTAATATCACTTAAGTACTTGATTAATTGCTTCTCTTTAATTTTGGGTGCATCCCATGTAGGATCATATAAAGATGCCTTATTGAATGATTCTAAAGCTAATTTGAATTCTTCTTCATATTTTAAAGTCTAAAATGATCAATTACAATTCAAGTACTTTAATCAATTATTACATAAATAAGCAATTCAGTTCTCAATATAAATGCCAGCATGTTAGTGAGTCACAGGGTTTTTGAAACTTAATGACTTATATATAAAGTGTCTATAGTTTTATTACAACAAATAACAGAAACAATTAACTTATTGTGGAAATAGGTTATTACCTATCAATAGGACTTCTAATAAACAGGAAGATTCAGATGAAATATTTAAATATTAAGCAACTGAAGCATTTGTTAGAAACAGATACAGTAAAACCTAAATGAATTTCATATATTTGTAAATGCAGCAAAATCTAAGTAATAAATTATACAAATATAGTTTCTCTGTGATTATATTTAAGAGTCAACACACATGATAGGTAATCGTTATAAACAAAGCAAAGATAATGGTATAAACAATTTATCACATTTAAATGGTTTATAAAATAATACTTACAATTCCTTTGTTATAATGTAAATCTGGTGTTGTTTTGGCAACAATATCTTTTTCCTAAAAACCTTAATAGGTAATTAACTTGGAAACATATATAATTTAATTTACCGCTTGGGAATAGGCACTTAAACATTGCTTCAATATTTTTGGGTTTTGATTAATACCAAAAAACGAGGATAAATGAGCATTTCCTAAAACAGCCCATGATAAACCATCTTGAGGATCTAGTTGAACAGCATCCTTGGCATAGTTCAAACCCAACTCGACATTCTTTTGGTGTTCTTCTTGATTTTTCGGTTTATTTTGTCGTGCTAACATTGATAAACTTCTTAATGATATTTTATTCTTTTCCTGAATTTAAAGTTTTAATATTTTTATAAAACTGATAGTTATGATTATACATATGATAAAGCTTTATTAAAACAATTGGTTGCTTCTTTCAAGTTATCATTTTTCCAGTAACATTCCCCTAATTCATTCCAGGCCTCTACTAGTTTTGGATCTAATTTGATAGCTTTTGATAATATGTCTTCTGCTTCTTTATTGTATTTAGGTACTACATTTAAAGCTCGTCCTTTTAAATAATAATATTTTGCACGAGTCGCATTTGCCGCACAGTCTACAATCGTTTGAACTAATTATAAATCAATTATATGCATGTAAAACTAACAACACACCTTTATAAACATTAAATAATTGTAAAGTTTCTTCTAATTCTACTTCAATATCACGGTTTCTGTTTACAGAATCACTAACATCACGATTTTCGAAATAATGGTCTCGAAAATAATATAAACTCTCAACTTTCTCCTGCAACATTTTTAAAGGATGTAATCAAAAATTCATTACCATAAAAAGGATTGGTTTCAAATGAGTAGGTGTTCAGCACACCTGTTTAAATTGTCGTACTTACAGACAAGATTTTTACGAAATCTTCGTGGTTCACATTATTTAATTCAACGTCTATAATGTCTTCGTCAATTGAATTCATCATTAGAAAGTGTTATCTCGGTACAATTTTTTTTTCATTCTATAAATTATTTGACAGTAGACATGGATATAAATAGGTTATGTTGTTTATTATAGTTGTCATTTCCATCACTGACTGTGATCACAGATATTTACAGAGTTCTGTATCTAAAGATTGTTTCGCTGGACTGGCCTACAGACCATAGAGTAATACATTTTCATGAGGCTGATAAATCTATAAGTTATGTTGAAATTATTTTCGATAAAGCAATAAACAACAAATGCAAAAGACACCGTTGAATTTTGTGGAGTAGACCAGTTTCTTTGTAGGTTTCCATCTTTGTAATGTTCTCATGTATTATATGGTTATATGTTATATTACACACTATACTACGTCCCCACCCTTACAAGTGATTTCAGATTTTCAGAAGAAAGTGTGCGTTTTATTAACTTTTTATAAGACAAATGCACAAAATTTAACAGACAATTGCACGAAATCGCATCTACTAACAACAAAAGTAGAATTGGTCGTCTAAATAATACGGTAAGTTCGAAAATTGTTCCAATGTAATTCTGGCTTATGTATTTGTACACTCTGTATTGGCGATTTACATTACGCGATACGCCACCTCGCGACAAACTTTTACACTAGCGACCGTATTCATCCGATTGATACGTCCATTTTGCTAATTTCTGTGTTCTTTGTTTGTTCAGGTATTATTGTATATATAAATCACCTTTTTTCAAAGCTATTAATTGTTAATATTTTGAATTGCCCCTTTGTCAGTAGACATGTTTTATGGATACCAGCGCCACCAACGGTACTGTAAATTGCCAATATTGTATTCTCTGTATTACAGCTCTATATACTTATAATTTACGAACGTAGTATAAGATATTTTACATACTATGATTTGATGTTTTGAACCATTGCAGGATTATTCCGAATTATAGTTCTATTGTTTGATTATAACACAAAATCTGTTGTGATGTCAGGACAATTATTTACAAAAATTATCTTCATTACTTGATTCAATCTCAACTGCACTTCTCAGTAGCAATATAAATTTATGAGTATATTTAATTGTGTAATTTTTCCGGGACGCCACTGTGTTAAATAAGTTGTCTTGTTTTCATCATAGGGAACTTCGATCTGAGATAGGTATGAAAGAATATACAGTTGTATGATAGATGGCGTTGCAAAATCTACTATAACAATTTCAATCGATAAACGTTGACTGTGACATTCAATAGATGGTGGGATACAATGTTAATTATCGAAATCGTGGACGAGGCTGCGGAAAACTCACCCAGATGCTCGTGTATATCGGCGCAGCTGTGTGGCGCATAGGAAGGAGCTCCTTGCCTGCATTATATTGTTGTACTTGAGGTTGTTAACTGAGAAAGACATAGTACCCGTTTCGTTGCAGCGTGTATGCTGGGGTGTTGACTGTGTGGGTGGTGGTGTAAAATATTTTCATTGTTGTATGCAACGTCAAATGTCAATAAAACTCGATTATAATGCATTATAGTTTGATAATGTGAGTGTGTTCTGAACGTTCGGCGATATGGAGTAGTGTAGTGACCTGTATATATTACTAAATAAAAATTACATTGGCCCATTTTTTTTGGATATCTTCTCTTCCTATAGACAACAATGACTACCAGGCACATTCCTGCAGATAAGGTAAACTTTAAATAAACCGCACCCTTCCTGAATTAATATTTTGAAAGACATAAGGCGACCTACTTACGTTATTTGTACTGACCACATTCATACAAGTTCCTTTTGAAACGATTCAAGAATTTTAAATAAATACGCAAAAGTCCCTTTTGCCAATTTTTGTAAATTTATCATTGATCTTTTTGTTTACATCTAAGTCGATTAAGAAGTTTTTAATTAACTGTCACCTGGCGGAACTCGCAAGCCCAGCTTTCTATGTTATATGCATGCATGAGTCAGTTTCCTTTTATTGTTTGCTTTTCGTTGTTCATCGCAATCGTGCAAATGTATTTTTGATAAGTAATGTCACCTTATCGGCGGTATTCGGCAGTGACTAACCAAGAAAAACATAATCTCCATTATGTCGATGTGCATTAGGAAGATTGAATAAAATTCCTCTACCTGAATATTCTAAAGGTTATTTCTTTGAAAGGTCTTTGAGGAATACAAAGACGATACCATTGACCTGAGCGGGGAACACACGGAGTTCTTGCATTCGTTTCTGATTTGTGATTTGACGTGTTTAGTTTTTGTTCCTTTTCGCTTTCCATTTGAGTAATACGAAGATCAACATTAAATGATTTTTTAAAGACTTTTAAATGTTGATATAAGTTTCGAGGAGTGTATGTATATGGACGTACTTACTTACTTAATCCTTGAATATGGATGTACTTTTCAAAATGTTATTTCTGGTACAGGTTTAAGTAATAAATTCAATTCTGAATTAAAATTAACGGAGGTAATGATTTTTCTTAAAATGTGATAAATAACAAATCCAAATTTTATTTAACTGTTTTAGGAATTGTCGTAAGACAAATTTAAGGCTCAAATATATGAATCTTTGGAGCATTTGAAGATGATAAGACGTCCATTATCAATCTTGTGAAAAGGAGTTTCCAAATGCTTTGGCAAATTGTAACACTCATGTATCATTAAGATTGGGACAATGATGATACGTTGCCACTTAATTAGAACATGAATCAGGAAACAACAACTGCTGATTGTACCTAATTACATTTTCTTTAATTGAGAAGAAAAGGGATCAAATTAACAATTTATGTAAATTTGGGAGAAGTTGTTTCGAATCACAACGTATTTTTTTATAATTTATGCCATCATAATTTATACCCATAGCCTTTGATTTAAATTAAAGCAACCCTATTTAGCCACCTATACGACAAAAATGTCCATCTGTGTCTTCTCTTCTGTATTTTGTAAGCATCTCGACACGGTATAATTTTTATAGACATATTATTTATTCATCTGTACACACGATTGGTGCTTTATTTTCGTGAAAGTCATCATGTTTACTTACTTATTTATTATACCTCTTCACCCTTTTTAATGAAGGTGGTTAGGGTAATGAGTCCTATCTTGTTGGTATTTCTTTTCACATTTTTCTGTTGTGCGTATCTTTCACTTTCCCTTTTTCTCAGTTTTCTCTGCTGATTTTTTTCACTTCATCGTGCTAGATTTTCTTGGCCTGTTCCATGTTTTCTTCGTGCCTCACACACTTTCCTAGTTCTCTACTGTCGTTTTTTATTCATAGTTTTGTTCTTTATTTTGTTTTGAGTCTCATTTCTATGTCTCTATTTTTTTCCTTTTTTTAGTTTGTCTCTGATCCATGTGATAGTACGTGTGTTCTACGTAAAACTTTTGCTATTCGTCTTCTATCTCTTTCTCTATTCCGTCTAGTGGTATTATCGTCCAAATATTTTTGGACTTGGACAATTTTTCTGATCCTAGTCGCGTCTTTACTTATTTTCATACAGAGTTTTATTTAGTTTTCTCGTCTTTTATAACAATCGGCGTAGCATATTTCTATTTTTTCTGTCTTCCAGTATAATATTTCACATATTTTAGCTTTTGGCTTTTTATCTTTTATTGTCATAGGATGAAGATTGCGTTTTATACTCTATTGGATTATTAGTCCGCGATAAATCCGAGTTAACTATAATTCCCAGAAACTTACATATACAGTTCGTACCAAATGTATGGAACCGGCCTTGTTATTTCAAAACTATTCAAGCTAAATCGATAAAATTTAATATGCATGCTGTTTACAAAGCCCTCTATTATTTCCACAGTTTTGTTATTTTTTTAACTGACAAGGTCGGGAGCTGCACAGCCAACTTGATTTTTTTTTTAAATAGGAAGGGGGGTCAAATCGCATACCGTTTGAAAGGTATTTTCAAGTAGAATTCAGCGATATGCCGCTTGCCATAGTTATCTTTAAAGATAATTTCGCTATTGTAAATTAAAGATTGGGAGTAGGTATTAACTGGATAACTGAAGATTCAGTTAGCACTGAAAACAATGGTTAGTTTATGTTGTTTAACGAACGTCAAAAGCTTAAAACTGTATCCGAAGTGCTAAATTATGGAGCATCTTACAGAAAAAGAACGTATAGAAATCTTGATGNATACAGTGCGTACCAAATGTATGGAACCGGCCTTGTTATTCCAAAACTATTCAAGCTAAATCGATAAAATTTAATATGCATGCTATTTACAAAGCCTTCTATTATTTCCACAGTTTTGTTATTTTTTTAACTGACAAGTTCGGGAGCAGCACAGCCAACTTGATTTTTTTTTAATGGGAAGGGGGGTCAAATCGCATACCGTTTGAAAGGTATTTTCAAGTAGAGTTCAGCGATATGCCACTTGGCATATTTATCTCTAAAGATAACTTCGCTATTGTAAATTAAAGATTGGTAGTAGGTATTAACTGGATAACTGAAGATTCAGTTAGCACTGAAAACAATGGTTAGTTTATGTTGTTTAACGAACGTCAAAAGCTTAAAACTGTATCCGAAGTGCTAAATTATGGAGCATCTTACAGAAAAAGAACGTATAGAAATCTTGATGGTGATAGGATACGATGATAGAAGGCGCAGTCATGCAGAAGTACCCGATTTGTTTAATGCGATTGGACGTCGAGGACGTATTGAATGGCCACCGCGATCACCTGACTTAACCCCACTAGATTTTTTTCTTGTGGGGTTACCTGAAGAGTCGTATTTACCTCGATAAACCAAATAACTTGAATGAATTAGTGCATATTTTATAAATTCGGCATTAATACCTTCTTTTTCCAGGGCTTTATTCCAGCTTTTCTCAATGATTTTTTCTATCTACTACGTATGATCTTTGTATCTTTTATTCTACTTTCCCTTCTGTATTCGTTCAAAACTTCCCTGCTCTTCCATCTCCCCACCACTTTGCTCACCAATTCTTTCCCCTTTCTTTCCACCTTCAGCGTCGATCAACCTGCCTTTTCGTACTTTTCTCAATTCCCTAAATTCTTCTTCGAGAAGAAACAGCAAATATTCCTCGCGAGTTCATTTTGAATTCAGTTGAAGGATTTTCTAATCGAATTTATTACTGTCAAGAGGCGAACGGGGAACAGTTTGAGCATCGCTTATAAATGATTCTTGTACTAGATGAACTTCATAAACTAAAAAAACACGGTTTCAACAATCTGATGTACATTAAACAACATAAACTAACCATTGTTTTCAGTGCTAACTGGATCTTCAATTATCCAGTAAATACCTACTCCCAATCTTTAATTTACAATAGCGAAGTTATCTTTAGAGATAACTATGGCAAGCGGCATGTCTCTGAATTCTACTTGAAAATACCTTTCAAACGGTATGCGATTTGACCCCCCTTCCTATTTAAAACAAATCAAGTTAGCTGTGCAGCTCCCGACCTTGTCAGTTAAAAAAATAACAAAACTGTGGAAATAATAGAAGGCTTTGTAAACAGCATGCATATTAAATTTTATCGATTTAGCTTGAATAGTTTTGAAATAACAAGGCCGGTTCCATACATTTGGTACGCACTGTATGTGTGTAATACATGTTATTGTTTCTTTAATACAGAAGTCCACTTTTACCCTTCTGGTAACAGATGACAGCAAAAATGTACTATAAATTTCTGTTAATTCTTCTATACATCATCTACATTCCTAATTTAACCACAGAAAACGTAAGATAATTAGTAAACTTCTTATGAACGTTTCCGCGCCCGTTGGCCAATATTGTTTCTTTGTATTCGGACTGGAACCACGTCCATAGTTACCGACGTTTCGATAATTAGTATTCTGTAACAAACTGATGTGCGACTCCACCTATCGGTGGGCGCCGCAACACCAAGAGTTGTCCGCTACTTGAACATATCTAATTAGTATTTTAGTTAAAAAAAAAAAAAAACGAAGCGTGATTTAATTCCGCCAAAACACGCAAAATGTTTTTCTCTCGCTTTTTAATTATGAATTCTTTTTTTTTAATTACCGGACCCGAGTGGTTTAGGAATACCATGAATAATATGAATTTGTGAATTTTAAACATTCCTGCCGTTCCATGCATTACCAAGGTTCCTGCTATTTCCATATCTCGCTTCGTTCTAGCAGTATGAAAAAAATATAATTCTGGTTCGTTTTATCATCGGACGTTGAAAAGAAATTATATGTACAAATTATGGGGGGTTTGCGTGAATACACGATACGTTTTTAATAAGTTTATGAACTAATTTGCGTTTTTGTGTTTTACAAGGATTTGTGAATTTTATTAATCATTATGAATTGTTTTTATTCATAATGAGATAGCAATTTTAGAAGTAATTTACATATAATCAATAATGGAAAAAAATGGAAAACATTTCTGTGAATTCCAAAAGGTTTGATGTCATTTGTGTATTCAGTTAGTAACTAAATCATAAAATAACCGTAAAGCAATTGAATTGAAGATAGAACCCTGCTTTTTCAGATTTAGGCTTTGCTATCGTCTTCTATTATTGTTAGATTAATGTCTTCCTTATCCTGGATTCGAGGGTTAACTGAGTTTGATAGACCTTTCTAAACTTTTAGCTTACAAATATTTTGTTGGCAAATCATTGATTATTATAGACAAAATTGGGCCTCATATTGTTGCTTTCCATCCAGCAAGTGTCGGACACTTTGTCGTTTATACGCAGTTGTCGTCGTTGGAGAGGTACTTATTTGATGTGCCTCTTACTCCGGCGTTCTCCAGTTTTTTTCAATAGAAGTTGGTGATTTATTGAATCGAACGTTTTGGATAAGCCGAAACATATACCCAGAGTTTTCTCCTTTTTGTTAATGAATTGCATTTTGTCGACATTGTTTGTTCAATTGCTGATATCCTCGATTTCCTCTTCTGATCACCTTGCTGTGAGGAATTTACTGCTCGGTATTTTTATAGGAAACAGAAGTTGAAAATTTTGGAAATATGATTTTGCAATGCAGTTGACTAATAGTTTAAACATGTCTTTTGAGCTGCGCTTTTAATTGCAAAACTACATCTAAAAAATAATATTTGTACTGAAACGATAAATTACATTTTAAACTGTAATGTTTATACGGATTGTCTGTTTAAATCTTCCTCTTAATTTAAAAATTAGAACTTTTCTTAACTCGAACTGACCATTATTTAAATTTTATTGTTTGCTTTTATATTTAATGATAATTCATTCAATACAATATGCAACAAGAAATGTAGAACAACTTGAGTGTCGTTACCGTATCAACAAATGCATTGGAAAATGTATACTAGGGCATTATTCACTTATTGGTCAGTTCAATAATTATTTATTCATTTAATTGTTAATTTATTATTTTTTTATTTGAATGTTTTCAAATACAGACTGGAATGAATTCGCAATTTATTTGCTGTTCAATTTGTCTATCTATATAATCGCTATTCTAAAAGTTAGCTAACAAATGATAGCAATAATGAATTAGATTAGCAAGATTGTGAATTTAGTATCTATACGTAAAATCGCTTCCGACCAAGATATTAATCACTAAGGGGCCAAAAGTATTAATCAGTATCATTCTTCTAAGATATGAGAATAAACTATTTGCAACGCATGGCATTTTGGAAACTGATAACTAATAATTGCAACATTATTAGTGTCAACTTCTTGGTTGATTATAATTTAGTTTTAATTTGGTTGCACGCTCAAGAAAGAAAAAAAAAAGATAAATAATTGCAACGACAATTTTTTATGTGATATACGAAAAAACTAGTAAATTTGTGGGTATGTATCCTTGGAAATATAATAACTGGACTTTTATTTGTTGCGAAATGAAGGAAATGAATTTCATTCTTTCCAGAAAAATTTTTTCCCGCTTATCGGAACAGACATATCCTGTCTACAACATGTGCATTATCTAATTTTTTAAAAACTTAATCAATTTACATATTAGTGTATAGAAAGACACTATTGGGTCATTTATCATCTAATAATTTCTACTTAGAATGTAATTAAAAAAATTTGATTTACGGGCATTTAAATCTAAATAGTACTATTTTTATAATCGTTGTTTAAAATATTGATTTCGTATTTCGTTACTTATGGAATTATTTTTAGATTTTTTTATAAATTTCTTTATTTGTTATTTCTTAGAGATTATATTTATTATTTTTATTGAAGTAATTATTGATTTAATTAACGTTACCTACCATGAAATTTCTATTGTTTTGCAAGACCTACCTACCACACCTAATAAATAATTATTATTTTTCGTTCCTCGACCTTACAGTTTCATTTGTTTGTAGTTTTCGTATAATATTTGCGAACTTGAGACATAATAACGTCATTACAGTATATACGAGGGTCGTTCAGAAAGTAAGTTTAACGATGCTAGCGCCGCTCTCGGTCACAAGGTAGAACTATACAATTTCATGAACGTGTTCTCTCAAGTATTATTGTGATTAATTTAGTACGTCACAGAGACTGGTCGGTCGATTGTTGCGTTCCGAAGGCATTACGTTAATAGCATTACTATCATATATCTTATTTTGCCTAATACAGGTTTTTGGATACTGAACTACCTATAACTCGAAAAACTTTAGCTATAGGGAATGTTATACGCGATCGAAAAAAAAAAACTTAAAACTTAATCAAATGGCATAAAAATATACAGGCTGTTCCATTTGAAAAAAAAACGAGTTTTAGCCTTTTAAAGATGCTACAATTCATTTTAAATTTTGAAACACGAAACACGAAGATATTTGGTATTGGCTGTTTAACTTGAGGCATTGTTATTATTATGCCAAAGAATAGTTACAAAGTAATCGTTAATAAAAACGTTATTAATTTTCAAAAAGAACTACCTAAATTAATTTTTTTTTTCCTTAAAAGTGGATTATCTCGAAAACCGCTCAATTTGTGAATGGGGTCTGCAGTATAAACTTTCACTATTTTGTAACGTGGAATCTGAAAATACGTCAATATACAGAGTGCTCCATTTAAAATAACAAAGTTGTATAGCGTACAGGCAAAACTAAACACCCTGTATATTTTAGAATAATTTTATGGTGTAGAGTACTTGACTTCAAATAACTTTTATTTGAAATTTTTTTTAATATAGTGAATACGTAAGGTGTTATAGACCGATCCCAGATAATTGGCACACCCGGTATAAAGCGACAGTTTTTCTCTTTGTTGAAATTATATTTGTCACACTCTAAATATACTTTTTAATGGATCAAATACCACACAATTATCGCTTACAGTTATAGAGTATACAAACATTATTATTGTAAGAGATTAAGTAGCCCTAACTAGTGCAAAGATACTGCAAATGTAATGTTTGCATGTATAGATAAAGATTATCAGCTAATATATTTAATGAAAACACGTGCACTAAAGTTTAAACCGTTCGTTATAGCGAATAATTTAAACAATTTAAAAAATTGGTAGATGGAAAATATCTTATTATTTCACGATGTGAATACATTTCACATTACACAAAACATTCATTGTTCATCATGTTTCATTTAACTGTTATTTGTGGAATGCATCATTATGAAAATGTAGAAAAAATAGTTTGGATTGTAAAAGCAATATAGGCAATTATTTTACAGTAAGATTTTTAACAATCCATAAATGTTTCGAAATATTCTTGAAAGCGTTAATATCATCAAGAATTTGAATAAAAAGATAACTAGCATTAAATAATGATGTAGCCTAGAGTTCGTAGCTTCGCGTTTCAATGTCACTCGTACCTCCTAATCCTAACCATTTTATTCCTCTGAGCCTAAATATTCTCAAATGTGTGTATACAATTCTATGCAAAGCGTATAAATAATAAATAATGTGCAGACTCGGCGTGTAAAGAAGACCTCTTCATATTAAATAATAAGCAAGTCTATACCGAGTATGTCACGACAAGAGTTAAGTTTGAAAAGAGTTTGAAAATTTGCAAATATTAGTTTCGCGATACGCTCTTTCGATTTAACAGTTTCGAATTTTCGATTCCTCTGGATAACTTTGGATTCCACCGGAAATTGATATCAACTTCTTTATTTTAAAAGGAATACCCCATTTTTTATGATTGATTCGTATTTCCGAGGTAATTTTAAGCTAATTTATCTAATAAACTTCGCTTCTAAAATTAGCCCTTCACGAAATATTAAAATTTTTGACAAAAAATTGGTAGCTGCAGGCTATTACTCATAATAACATTCTCAAAAAATGAAGGCACAGATTTAAAATTTTAGATAGGGTAACTCCGGTATAGATGGACCCCAATTCAAAAAAATTTTTTAATTTCCATCTGCTTGGAGAAATAAAATAAAAAATATCATAAATGGATAAACTAAACTTTATTGTAACCCCACGTTATAAAAAAATTAAAAAATATATATATAATTTTTTATTATAACAATTATGGAAAAAAGTGGCATTGGTCCATCTATCCCGAGGTATCCGGGTTAGATGAAC
>JAFFZR010001438.1:2052-15124 GCA_018397195.1 Lethrus apterus
AAATTATATTCAAATTTAATTATTCATTTTGCATCATCAATGGAAATTTCTTCAATGAAAATGTACGACTGTATGTAATTCATTTCATTTAAATGGTGCCATTCAGTACTGTTGGACACATCTAAAATCAGAAGACTGCGTCGTCGGAAAAGAACTGCATCATTTATGATTTATTTCCGTTAGCCCCTAAATTCATATTGTTAATTTGTGCAGATTGTCGTGAGAGTTTTCCTTATCAAACGATTGGCGAGAAAAGTATTTTTTGAAATAAAAACTAGGGACATTCCGGATTGTACCACAGACCGATCTATTTCGATTCCGACGTTGTTTCTAAATATGTATATTTTGATTTATCAATTTAACATACCTATATATTTCAGGCACCAGTTCTACAGAAAAAATATATTATAAATATTATTGATCGAGTTACAAAAGAAATTGAGCAAATAATATACAGATAGTTGCAATTCGTTAAGGAACTAGGATATAATTAGCACAATTTTCAATTTTTCAATTTGGGTGATTTCAAGCACAGTCGTCAATCATCAATCTTCAGTAAGAAGCTTAAGATTCCATTCGTAGGAATTACATTACGAAACCACCGAATAACAAGCGTTTAAAATCAATTATTATAATCTGGAATCTTACCTCACATACGCACGCAACCTGTTCCTGGGTAAATCCAAAGCTCGGTAGGGGACTATGACGTGGTGGCGGGCTATAGGGAGGCGTGGTTCCAGAACCAGGGGTTCCATAGCCCAACCCTGCAGACAACATCGCACTCTTTCCAATTTCCTATATGCTCAAACACTACACATCATGACACTTGGTCTTCGGTTTTCGCGGTCTCACTGAATGCAAAAAAATCGTTCTTTCTTTATTTATTTCTATTATCACATAAACCTTAAAAATTTTTATTAGTCCCTTTAAAACTTTGTTTATAATTAACACTTTAAATTATTTATGGCACATTCAGAGTCTGATTCGATAATTTAAATAGAAATCAAGCGATGTGCTATATTTAAAGTGGTGTCACAATAAAAAAAAAAAAAACACGAATAACACAAAACACCAGTTGCAAATTATCTATTTCAGATCAGACTGAAAAGTTACGTGTACACACCAAGACGTTTAATACACAACTGCTAAAAACGCAGAACGTTTTCAGTATTAGAAAGCGTCTGGGCGGTTCAGAATCAGTTGGAGATTGAAGGGCGGAGCTTGAGCTTTAAGCTCCAATTGGAAGTCGGTTTGTCAATTGTGACGCATTATCTACGTTAAGTGTGAGTGAGAGGTGCTAATTTGTTGATATCTAGACACGTTGTTTTCGATCCCCTCGGGGTATTTGTGGGGTGTATTTTATCTGCTACTTTTACGGATTAAAAATCCCACATGACTTTTAATGACTAAAAGTCAGTGGAGATTAACACGAACGTGTTTTTGTTTTTATTTTAGATAGGAATTTTTGATAGCACCGTTTTGTTTACCTTAACGGTTTATAGAAGACAATAGCTGTTTTTAGAATTAAATTAAAGCAGATAATTTTAAGTATTTTATTCGCAGTTTCTATAGGTAGTTATAAAAGATTTAATTTCTATATATTTAAAGAAATTATACAGTACGGTCCAAAAGGGGATAAAATTTTAACGGCTGGACTATCGTTATGAGAAAAAACTCGTCGATTTTTAATTTTTACGTCAAAATGTTGGTGTTGTCAAAAATCCAATTCCACTTCCGGTGAAACCGGAAGCGATGCCAACTTTCTTATTTTAAACGGGAACACCCAGTATATTTTGACGTTTTTGGAAAGACAACGGAAAGTCGAATCCAACAATACCATATGTTCAACTTTAATTTGAAAAGTAACAGGAGAGGCAGCAATAACTTTTCTGCCATTTTCCTTATGTGTTCCTTAGTTAGTCATAAGGCAATAAACATTTTTAGTGTTAAATAACAAGAAAAACCATTAATAGACATTTACTAACTACTCAGCTACAAAACAAATAATAAACAAATAAATGTAAATCTTTATTACGAAGTTCTGGCCAATTTAGCTTAAAAAAATAACATATTACAGAAAAGTTATTGCTGCCTATTTTGCTACTTTTCAAATTAATGTTGAACATATGCGGCATCGTTGGATTCCTCACTCCGTCTTCTTTCCAAAAACGTCAAAATATACAGGACGCTCCATTTAAAATAAGAAAGTTGAATTGAATTTTTGACAACACCAACATTTTTCTCATAACGATAGCTCCAGCCGTTCAAAAGTTATCATAGCGGGGATACTTTTCGACTCCACGGTATAGTCTTGAAACTTAAAATTTACTAAATGTACAGGGTCAAGTGGGGTAATTGAAAACTAGGGGTAAATATGAACAGTGCTTAATATTATTAGAATTTTAAAATTGAATGATTCCACACCTTTACGCCATTTGATACAACCCTGCCGGTAACGCACCGCACAATTTAGGTCCAATTCAACGGACTGAACGTGTGATGTTGCGAAAAGTTCTGCGTGTTGTTTTTAACTTCGTAATTCGTTTACATATTTTACATATTTTACATTAAAGGCACTAACGATAAGTTTCGAACTGTCTATTGTTTATAATGATAAATTTGTGATGTAAAGAAACTTATTTCTTTGACCTATGTTCAAGGTTACTAATTTACTCGGTACAAACAAATGTTTACAATTACCCCAATGAAATGTACGTATGGAGAAAATGTAAACGCTATCTTTGGGTAAATAAAAAAATCATGTTTTTCTTTCCAGAAAAATATGCCCAAAATGTAAGTAAAAAAAATGTAAAGAGATATACTCAATACGATTTTATAAGGGCAGTCAATGACGTAAGAAACAAAAATTGCACTTATCGTCAGGCTTCATAAAAATATAATTCACTTGCATTGTTGTTCTCATTGCATGTTTCAACTGCAAAATCTCGTCTCCGAAGAGCTTCCCGATCTAAATCAGCATTTCCAATTCCCTAACAAACTTTACTACTAGATCAATTGGACATCGAATAAGGTGTTTCCATTTACCCCATATACTCGTATTTGCACAGTATAATTTTTCGATAGGGTAATTGTAAACAGTCCTTGAAAGTCAGATAGTAATTAATTATGAAGGTAAAATTTGGAGAAAATCTTTTAAACAGTTGAAACTATATGGGTATTATTACAGTGGTCAACAATTACTCGTTAAACACAAAATATGAAATTTCAAATGACAGAATACAAAAAACGTTTACATTTACCCCACAATATGACAAATAGTCATTAACTTTTAGACAAATGTTAAATGTTATTATTGATCCGTTCATTTTAATCAAAGGATAAACATTAGATTCCCCCGTGTTTTATAAATATTTACAAAAACATTTTATACAAATCTGGAAAAGCGTCTGCAATTATATATTTTTTTTTATCTGGCATCAGTATGAAAAAATATCTAGTTAAAATACCAAATATAAAAAGGAAGAAATACTAAAATCAAAAAAAAAAAACAAAATATTATAAAATGTAAATTGGGAAGTGGCGTTTATTTATTTATTTTTGTTGATTTTTGTTCATAAAATAATTATGTTATGCATAAATTAAATATTATATTACATTTTTTAAAGCCAAGTGATAATATGAATTATATGACGTCACATACCTAATCCTTAGGTTTACATTATGAGTCGTTGCATGTTGCTATGAGTTAATTGAACGACATAAAGCTTCTTTATAATCTAACACAAACTTACCCGAATTTCTATAAACAAGTAGATACTTTATTTAAACACTGCATTTACCCATGCACAGTAAGACCGAAATTATAGCAATTTTGCAAGGGTACACCATCATATTAAGTATGGATACGATTTCTCCCATTCATAAAATCCCAAAAATGTTGGTTAGTTTATTGTAAAAATGCTGGAAGTCGAACGTTGTAAGTTAAAAATAATGTAAACAAAACATATTGGGCCGTATGATTTCCTATTTATTAAAACTTAGAGACAGTCGTTAAGGACTTAACGACTGTCTTTAATTTTTCTCTATGATTTCCCCTTGATTAACTGTTTGCCGGGTTTCGTTAGTAATTATTTTTGAATAAAATTTTAAAGAACGACAAGTGATGTTTAATATTTTCGTTAACCTGACATTTTCAAAAAAAATGTCTAAACAACATTCTGGAAAAAATTAATTGACGACCATATGAGTGTAGTTCCGCGAGAAAATAAGTATACTTATCGCTTGCGTAAAAAACCCTTCAATAATTTTCGGAAATAGAATTTAAAAAAAGGCATCGGCTAACAAAAGGTACCGCACAGTATGTAGATTTTATGAAGTAAGAAACTTTCCTGGTGCAGTGGGATGTATAGACTAAAAATATATATAAAAAAATAAAGAATCCAGACGGACAAAATCCTCGACTTTATTGGGGTCGAAAAGGCTTCTATTCTTTAAATGTGCAAGTAGTACGTGGTCCAAATACAGAAATATTTGACATAGTTAGCCGTTGGCGTGGAAGCGCGCATGATTCAAGAATTTTCGCACACAGTACAGTAAAGGAAGTCTTTGAGGTATCAAAATATTCTAAAATTTTAAATTTATTAAAAACCTGTGACGCGGGATATTGTTAGGAGATAGTGGATACCCATGTACCCATTACATATTACCTCCTTTATTAAATCATAGGACAACTGCCGAAATCGCTTCTAATGCAGCTCATAAAGGAACAAGAGTAAAAGTACAATGTTGTTTTGGACGATGGAAAAAGATGTTTAAAGCTTTAAGAAGAGGTCTTGAAATTAAGCTCTTGACATCGGAAATATGTATAGTGGCTACGGCTCTTCTGTACAACATAATACTGATTTTGAGGGTGATTCGGAAGAATCAAGCAGTGATGGATGAGGATCTGCCCGTACCAATTGCGATCAGAGGAAGAGGATTGATGTTCAGAAATCAATTTATACGTAGTTTTGGTCACCGCAGGTGATTGTGTGGATGGTGGCAGGGCTCACAAACAAAAATTAATGAAAATATTTGATTTTGCTTCTAATCGATGAAAACTTTATTTGTATTAAAATAACATTTGTTCAAGCAGTAAATTTAGTTGGCATTTAGTAAAAATTTTTCTAATTCTAATTTAATTTTTTGACTTTTTAGTTCTCTTATAATTTTTGTTTTCATTTCCTTCTCTATTTTCAAATTCAGTTCTTGTACTTGTAACTTATGGAGTTCCTCTTCGTTTCTTAACTTCGTTTTTATTAAATCCATTTCCAAGTTCATTATTTTATTAATAACTGACACGCATGTCAAATTAAATACGTTATAAATTGCAGCATTGCCAAACTTTTTTGCTTAGAGACGTTATTTAGTTAACGAATATCTAATACAAAGGAAATCATAACCCTTTAGTTAATTTATTCTTTAAACAGTTGTTTAGCTAAAGCAATTATTTAGATAAACGCGCGTTAATGAATTTTTTAACGAAAGGAAAATCATACGGCCTATTGTTTCTAATTTTTCCTAGTTATTTAATAAATTCAATGCAAATATAAATTCACAATTAATATGCAGCAAAAATTAAATAGTTTCTCTGTATAAATTAAATGTGATCACTGGAGAGAAATAGAAAGAATTAAAATTACTATATGGCACATGACTTTGTCAATAAAAATAACGGTTCATTTAACAATGGCCTGATTATTGTTTAAACTCATTTACTAAAGACTTTATAAAAAGTTTAACACAGCCCATATAAGTTTTAATTATATCCAGGTTAATTTACTTGTAGAATAAATGATAAAATATCCCAGTTATCAGACATACGTTGATAAAACGTATTATAAAAACGTATTAATGCCGCGCAGATTAACGTAAATTTCAACCATTAATTTAACGTATTAATTACGTTGCATAGTTAATATATAGGAATAAAATTACAATTAAGAAACGTTAAAAATTAATCTATCCTTAAATTTTCAACGTGTAACGTTTATTTCAACATAAAAATAACGTTGGGTTTTTTTTTTTTTTTTTGAGTATAGATTTCCATTCAGAATTTAGAATATACAGAATGCTCAGTTCATTTTCATTCTAGGGGCATTTCTAAAATATTATTTTAGCATATTCGTATTTAGGTCTAGGGTCACCTTTACCTGTTAAAATGATTCAATTACTTTCTGAAGCAGTCCGTATAAACGGACGGAATAATCCAATGTTGAAAGTAATCTACAATTCTTTTTTGATTTTCCTACGTCCTGTTGTACTGTGTCCTTATGGAGAATACGGGAAAGAGGATCTCATCATCGCAATATATTTTATTCTCATACTAAAAATGTCACTTCTATAACACACAGATCTATACTTAGCAGCTCTCTGATTGTAATTGCTATTATGGATTTGAAAAGTTAAAAGTGAATTAAAAATATGAAAGTAATTTCAAATACATTTTTCAAAAAATATCAAATTTAGAAAATTTTACGAAGTTAAAAAGTAACACCATTTAATTAGAGATATTTAATTCCTTCTTAATTATCATTTATATTTTTATCATCGAAAATCATTTGTAGCTCGAAGAACGCATTTAATTGACGAAACGATTGCATGATTTAATACTGAGTAATAAGCTTTTATCAAACTCAAATTTTTTTCTTAACAAGTTTCTGTTTCACCAGTATGTAATTATATTCTTTAATTTCAATCTATCACAGATATTAATACAGAATGATAAACGTATGTGACGTGAGATGATTCTCGTGCACACTTAACTTGCATTCAAACTTTTTACCACAAAATTCCAACAATTATACATCAATAAAGAATGTTTTCATTAAATAACAAAGATTAATTGTTCCAAAAGTGTGGACACAGATCATAATTATTTCCTCTCTGATTTTTGAAAAATTACTGCATGGTGTAGATAAAATAAAATTGTATCCATGGAAAAATTTAAAGTAAACTTGGGGATATAAAAATAAATGGCACATAATACTTTTAGGACACATAACAGTACGCTAGAGGTATTCATTCATTTGATGAGAAATTGTTATGGTGTTTTAATATACAGCGGGGTCCAAAACTCCCCCCCCCCATGATAACTTTTAAACAGCTGGAACTATGGTTATAAGAAGAAACACGGCGAGTTTTAATTTTTTCGTACAAAATGTTGGTGTTGGCAAAAATTCAATTTCATGTCAACTTTATTATTTTAAATGGAACAGCCTGTATATGTTGACGCTTTTGGAAAGACAACGGAGAAAAGAATCCAACGATACCGCACATGTTGAACTTTAATTTGAAAACTAACAAGATATGAAACAATAATTTTTCTGTAATATGTTATTTTTTTAAGCAAAATTGGCCAGAATTTCGAAGAGTTATTGTAATAAAGATTTGCTTTTATTTGTTAATTATTTGTTTTGTAGCTGATTAGTTAGTAAATGTCTATGAATGGATTTTCTTGTTATTTAACACTAAAAATGTTTATTGCCTCAAATTAAAGTTGAACATATGTGGTATCATTAGATTCGTCTCTCCGTTATCTTTCCAAAAAAACGTCAAAATATACAGGTGTTCCATTTAAAATAAGAAAGTTGGTAAATTCAATTCCGCGGAATTAAATTTTTGACAACACCAACATTTTGTACGGAAATATTTTTTTCTTTTCTATTTATTGCTAAAATCAGCGATCAGTAAATTCTAGCTTGTTGACACAATTAAATTCTTATGAAGAGAAATAAACATTTTAATAAGCCACAGACGTCTCAGAAAAAAATTACAAAACATAATTTTTATTTTTTTTTAAGTTCCAGTTAATATTTTACATTTCCAAATTTATATCTTTAATCATATTAACAGGGAAGTTTCGTTGCCAGAATTAGAAGACTTCATGTTACGCAGTGGATGGAAAAGATTTCTGATTGTTAACCCAATGCTCTGTTGGAAGTTAAAGAAAATTATAATTATATATTTTTTTAACTAATTTTCAATGAATCATAAAGTGCAACACACAAATTAAACTGTTCTAATCAAGAAGAACTGCGTTTTTTTTTTTGTAGGTGAAGAACGTGAAAAATGATTTAAATATATAAATATAAATGTTATTAATTACTATTAATTTAAATATAAAGAAGAAATTCGTGACGAAAGAGGGTTTCAGACGGAGGGGGGGGGCGAGCCCTGTGTTATTCATAATGATAATGAATGACACACTAAAGGAGATAAAAACAAAAGTCAGTTAAATTCAAATAGGGTATAGAAACATGAAAGTAGTTAGAATCTCTGAATATGTAGCTAAAGTGATAGGAAGGAAAAAAAGAGGCCGTCCAAGGAAAACGTGGAAAAACACATTATCAGACATTTTGAAAGAAAGAAGAATTACATGGAAAGAAGTTTGTTGATTAGCAAATATACTGACACCCATTATGGATACAAATGGGCATACGATTTATGTATTAATTTAAATATAAATAGATATGTAGCCTAGAAATCCATTTAAGAAATTGTTCATACTAGTTTTTATGTGAATATGGTTTTCCAAAAGGCAAGTGCTCCAGAAAACGAAGAAAGCTTCACATACCGGAAACATTAAGAATCGACGTAGATGATTTTACAAAAGTTATTTTTATGTCCACTTTTTAAAACCTCAAAAAATTGGCTGAAATTTTCCAAATCTGACGTTTATTCTTCAAATATTGTTATATGGGGTTTGTCATTTTTAACATTACATATGATATTTTTTTGTAGTAGTAACGGCGAAAAAATTTATTATAAAACCGTTTTATACATCAGTGAAAAGCGAAAGACGAAGAAATATAATTTGTTAAATATCAATTACAGTATGTATACCATTTTTTTTTTTTTGTAAACATGGTGTTCTAACAATCAAATACAATTTAGACTCATATACCTTAAAAGACATAAATAATTGATTAAGATTAAGAAAATTTTATGTAATAAAAAGTCAGCAACCATTTTGAATTACTCTATTATACAGTCTATTAATTAGTCTAAGGTATAATATACTATTTGAACTAACGTATAATGTATAAACAAATTTATTTTCTGCGTAAGTTTACAACATTTGTTTAAGATTGGATGACATTAAACACCGTTATTTTGTGTAACCGATATTGAATATATCAAAATACTAGTCCGCAAATACAGTAGCTTTAAACGCCTTTAAGGAACACTAGAACGACTAGACCACCACTCCTTTACGGTCGAGAAAAATATTTTACAAAAGTCTCTAGGTATATGAAAACTGGACAAACAGGAAGCACTAAAAGGAAACAGAAAAGCTTACCCTTTTCCGTAGTTTTATTTTAACGTATCGTCTTATAAAATATGCGTTTATCGTGAATCCGATCGAGACGAAATAATAAAAAGGGTTTCACACCTTGGTCTATTTTGTCTTTTTGTGAATGTTGTTTATCAGATCGAAAATAAATCTGCCAATGAACAATGCTAAATGACTGCTGTTGAATTTATTTATTTGTATCAACGTATATAATATAATCAGTTCTAATCTCCCATATACATACAGTGGGTTTCTGATAAAAATAGACAGCTCGATATCTCCTGAAATATTTTTTTTTAACGTAAATTGCCGAGACACGTCAAAAAACAATGTCAGGGAGGCATATTTTGACGCAAATGTCAAATGTTTGTTTTCAACCCCCTAACCCCCATGGTTCCCCCCTCTAAAATTTTAAATTGCATAATACCATGTGTGGCACATCATCGGAAAGAGAATTTTATAAAGAATTCATAGTTACATTCAGTTTTTTTGTTGAACAAGCGCAAAGGCAAAAATAGGGACACGAGAGACACAAGATCGAGACACGAAGAAAAGTAATGAGACTTTAATAACGAAATTAAAATTATATAGAGTATTCCATTTAAGATAACGAAATATGGATATACATACAGGAAAATCCACACACAAACTAGTTTTAGGTGATAGAGGAGCCAACTCCATACGTATATAGCGATTTTAATATTAACACTAATATCGAGAAAATGCGGAGGTTTGGGAATTCCGGTATAATTAATTAGTTTCTCCCTAATTTTATGCTTGAATACATAGGCAAAATAATAACGTAGCAAATAAATACCCGGTTGCAGTAATTAATATCCAGTTATTTCTATAAAAATAATTATTATAACAATAATACAATAGTTTCTATAGACAGTAGCTTCTGTTGAACTGGTCATTAACATGATAATATTTATTTAAAAATTATATATTATATTGTAACGTCAACTGAAATTTAAATCTATTCATTAAACAAAATGTAATGTAAACAAAATACGAGAAAGCCATCGATAATACTTATTTTAATCGTTTTATTATTTCTTGTTATACATATTATATTGATACGTCTAGTGACATGAATATAGAGTATGTCTATACAATTTATTGTATTGTCATTACAGGGTAAAAATGGGCAAATCACGCATTTTGTTCCGAGATTTAGCATAATGTCAGGTATTCAAGTAGATGTCAGGAGAGGACAAGGGTTTATTGGATTAGGGAAACTACTTCATCTCTATTATACTTACAATGTATGTTCTCACGCATGTATGACAAGAGTTGTTCATTATTAATTTCACGTATAATGAGCAGAAGGAAGCGCATTTTCTTTTGATGTACTTTTACTTTATGAGTCAATTAAATCGTTCTTGTAGATGTATCTCAAATGCTATCTTATAGATAATGTTCTTTTAAATATTTTTGATTTTAAGTAATTTAAGTTCAACAATTTAATAAAAAAAGATGTTTAAATAATGTTGTAAATAATTGTCATATATTAAATTAAAAATGGATTATTGTATTTATAGTTAAATGTTTTGCACATATTTTTTTATCCCAGCACTGTTACAACCTTTTATAATATTATATACAAAATGTTTCTCCCAATTACTATACAGGATGTTTCACTGGCATTCCTCAATAACTCGTAATCAGTGACAGATAGAAAAAAAAAGTTTCTACAAATAGTTGTAGGATTATAATTGGTCTAATATTTAAAATTATTGGTATATATACAGGTTGTTTAGTAACTGTGATATAAACTTCAATTTTGTTTTTTTAAATACAGTACCCCAATATTATTGCATATTTAGAAGTATCAATAAAATATGAACAAAAAATATATAATACTCTAGCCCTAAACTCGCTAATTTCCGAGATATTTTTGATTTTCTGAAAATTATGTCAATTAAATTGTTTGAAAAAACCGGTTGTATTTTAATACCTTTTAGAATAAGTGAACGAAATTTTGAAATATCTTAGTACAGACCTACTTACACCTTCAGATGTGTTTGCAGTTGTATTTTAATATACTGGATGTTCGTTCCTAAAGTACAAATTCAGTTAACTGGAATTGTGCTTATCTCCATTTTTTTTATATACAACACATACAAGGTGTTGTATATAAAAAAAAATATATATATAAAAAAATATTTAGATCATTCAATTCCTATTAATAAGTGCTTTGATTTTTATTAAGCACATCCTATGTCTATCTCTTCTACTTCAAGTTATTATGGTTTTTATTAAGTTTTCTTTATTCCGGTCGTATTTAAATTCTTAGCAGGTGATGATTTTAAAAAAGAAAGACAGAAATTAGATATTTAATTAGAAATTAAAAAAATATATATGAAATATATAAATATATGAAATATTAAACAAACAGTAACAAATAACACTGTTGAATAACTACAACTAGACTAGAAAACGAACTAAAACACGATGTTTTCGATATAATCGCCATTTTGTCTAATACACATTTGTTGTCTAGTTCTAAACTTTTACTTTTGTTTAACGTCAACCTCCAAAAACTATGCAGGAAATGAAAATTAGAATAAGAAACGCGTATGCCAGTGTCAGTGAAGAAATGTTGATAAATGTAAATACATCTTTTAGAAATACTACAAATATGTGTTAGATAAAATGGCGGATCGAAAATCTGTTTTAGTTCGTTTAGTGTTATTTGTTATTGTTTTTTATTACTTGTTTACTTATATTCGTTTATAGTTCGTTTATTTATATATTTTGTTGTTATTCTAATATTAAATAGGTGTCTCTCTGCTTTCTGACCTTCGTTTCTAAAATCATCGCCTGTTAAAAATTTAAATACGATCGGAATAAAGAAGATTTAATAAAAACCATAATAGCTTGAAAAGTAGAAGAGATAGACATAGGATGTGCTTAATAAAAATCAAAGCACTTCTTAATAGGTATTGAATGATCTAAATACAGGGTGACTGACGAAAAACCTTTGGCGCTGTATCTTGCTTAGTTTTTATTGGATTTGAACAAATTATACATCAAATGAAATCACTTTACAAACACTTTGATATGGACCAAAGTAATATTTTTTCTTGCGCCCAGTTTTTGACAGATGACAGTCAACTTTCTTTTTTCAAATCGCACTGTATATATTTTTTTATGCATTTTTTCTGAATATCCTTAAGTTAACAGATAAAGCAAAAAAATTATTATTATTGAAAAAAAAAATAAAAAATTCAAAAATCTAGTAACCAAAATTAGCAATAAAAAATCTATTCTAGGTGCTCAAAATTGCCTCCATGCTTTCCCAGACACTATCGACACCGTCTAGAAACGCCCATCGTCGCATTCAGTAAAAAAAAAATGAGGGGTTATGATTATTTAAAAATGCAACATTTATGAGTGCATTATGTGGTGTGGCATATCGTCTTTGGAAATTGGGTTCCACAACAACATGGTTATTTTCTCGACTCCAGTGGAGATGGTTGTTTCTATTACATACACAATTTTTGCTGAAAGTGCATTCATCTGATCAAAGTACGCGACGGACGGTAGAAAATAGGATCTTCTCTTAAATTAATAATAAAATAAATACAAAATTCAATCCTCCGATGAGCGTTATTTTCATAAAGAGTATATACTTTTTGTGGTTTTTATGGAAAAAAATTGTATTTCCTTAGAATATGGTGAATTGTTCGTGATCAGGTTCGGCACAACTCGTGCAATTCTTATGTTCTGATTAGCAAACGAACATAATTTATGCCGCATTGCATATTGGTA
>JAFFZR010001439.1:0-10193 GCA_018397195.1 Lethrus apterus
GTCACAATGTAATCAATTGTTGATTGGTGGCTCCTGGTGTTTGCGAATGTGAATTTATACTGATGTTTATGGTCAAAGAAGGTGTTATTAATTCGTAATTCATTAAAGGCGCACAGGTTTGTCATTAGTTCTCCATTATCATTTGACACATTTTCGTTGAATCTTTGTTTAATTCCTGGCATTACTTCATTACCGATGCGAGCGTTAAAGTCACCAAGGACTATCATCGGTTGGTCGGTTGGTATCGAGTCAATAAAATCCATTTTAAAACAACAAAATACGACATACAAGTATATAGATTATTCAGGATTTCGTAGTTTCGCATGTAAGTAATAGTCCAGTAAATAGGTGAATCAATCTACATAAAATAACGTAATTTGGGTGATAGTATGATTTGTTAGAGGGGTGTATTCTGAGCATAATGCCGGATTTGAGGGGTTCCTCGAGTGTCAGTGGCGCCGCTGTCGCGAGTAATGCGTTTAATTCGATATCTCGAGAACGAATCATTTTATACAAAAAACTATAGAGACCTTTTCTTCGTTCTCGAGATATCTAATTAACCTCGTTACTCGCCATAGCGGCGCCACTGACACTCGAGCAACCCCTTAAACCCGGCATTATGCTCAGAATACATCCCTCTAACAAATCATACTATCACCCTACTTCCGTTATGTTATGTATATTTTAACTTATTTTTTGATAAATTTACTGGACTATAATTCGTTTCTAATAATCGATCCTGCATATGCGAATTCGTGCGACTTAAGGCTGCGCGTCCAGTGCATGCTGCGTTTTCGTACGAATTATTATCGTCAGAATTCGAACGAATACTCCAATGCAAGTAAAACATATCAAACGTCGTACACTGCATACGAAATCGTTCGTACTTTTTCATCGGTAGTTTGATATGTTTTTCATGCATTTCACTTCGTTCGAATTCTGACGAAAATAATTCGTACGAAAACGCATGCAGTGGACGCCCGGCCTTAATGTTACCAACATTGTTTTTCAGTCGCTTCGGTAGTTCAGTGCAATGGGCCATCATATGCCAAAAATTTTGTTTTTTTTTTGGCCCAAATCGAAATCGATAATTCACTCTATCGCCGAGGAAAAGTATAAACCGTGGAAATATACCCAGTTTTTATTTTTTACGTAGAGTTTACACCTTTACGAAGAGAAAAAGGCATTTTGGATGAAAATCTATGAAGTTATGATCAATTATATACAGGTGGCTCATGACATGAATGCCATTGAGGATGTGTTGCTGAAGCAATTTGGAGTCAAAAATGTCTAATGAACATATGTCCAAAACACCGAGCTACAACCATTTACAATTTTAGATAACACTAGCAATGCAGCTATTATGTAGTGCTTAAAAAACATTTTAAAATAAATTGCTTTATTGAATTAATTGTTCAGAATGTCCACCTAATTTCCCTATACATAATTCGAGCTCTTATTACGATTTCAGTCCGACCGAGCAGTCTAGTGTGCGTTTGAATGGTGGACTGTTCGGTCGAATATGTATACGGCAATTAGATGGACATTCTGAACAATTAATTCAATAAAGCAATTTATTTTAAAATGTTTTCTTAAGCACTACCTAATACCTGCATTGCTAGTGTTATCTAAAATTGCAAACGGTTGTAGCTCGTTTACGAAAGAGTTTTGGACATATGTTCATTAGACTTTTTGACTCCAAATTGCTTCAGCAACACATCCTCAAGCTATGACATTCATGTCATGGGACATCCTGTATGACCCAAAATTCAACTTTTTCTGTATTTTTGTATTTTTTCCTTATTTATAGCATATAATTTTATTTTTATTGTACTCTTTCAGTAGAATATGAGATTATTAGAAATAATTTTGGCTCCTACTATGTACTCTTTATATTTTGGAATCAGTTTCTCTTATGAGGAACCAGATATAATCTACCATCATTCCTTCATCCCAAAATCCCTGGTAGCGACGCTCAATGGTCTTTATTTCTTGGCGGAATCTCTCACCATGCTCGTCGCTAACGTCACAGAGATTCTCCGGGGATAAAAATCGCGTCAGAATGCAGAAAATGAATCTTCAGAGACATATTTACGCCTATTGGAAAACTAAAAAAAAAATGAATGACATATAACATTTTTTCCCGGAGAATCTCGGTGACGTTAGTGACGAACATGGTGAGAGGTTCCACCGAGAAATGAAGACGTTTAGCGGCGCGGCGCTACCAGAGATTTTGGGATCAGTTAATGATGGTAGATTATATCTGGTTCCTCATATGAGAGACGGATTCCAAAATAAACAAAACAAAAAGCAGGAGCCAAAATTAAGTCTAATAATCTCATATTATATTGAAGTAGTACCATGAAAATATACGGAAAGAATAAATAAAACTACATTATATGCTATAAATAAGGAAAATTTACATAAATTGATCCTTCGGCATTTCTACATAGATTTTCAAAGTAAATACCCTCTTCTCTTCATAAAAATGCACCCTCCGTAATAAATAAGAACGTGGGTTATTATTTACATTTTTCCTCGACGATAGAGTGAATTATCGATTTTGATTTGGGCCAATTTTTTTATATATTATGGCCCATTGCACTAAAACTACTTATTGAAGCGACTGAAAAACAGTATTTGTAACATTTATTGGGGATTCGATTATCTTTAATTTGATGTGCCCAACGGCGTTCCTCACTCGAGATATGCTTCAAATAGTCAAACTACCTCCGAAAAAAACAAACAAAATTAAAAAATTCATATCTCGAAAACGTATCCATAAAAAAAAATTAATGTAATTTTTGAGTTTACCGAGCCAAATTATATAAGAAAAATATAGTGGCACCTAGTGCACAAAATGGCTGTAAACTAGTGTTATTATTTATTAAGTTTTAGACAAAATACGACACGAAAAATTTGATCACATGTCCAGAAACTGTTTTGCGATAAAATTGTCGTCTCTGGCTTAGTGATACAAGTAACTATTTTTTTAGTTATTTATTATTATTTTTTCAGCGTGTCGTTCTGGTCTTGTTAGAGCACTCATAAAAATTTTGCGAACAATTTCAATATTTCAGATCAAATAACATTTGTTCTAAACCATCTTCCATGTTCTAGGATAGGATAAGGCAGCAACATGTTTTTTGGCGAATTGCCTACGCATTTATATAGCTAAATTCCCGCCATTTTAATTCTATTATAGTTGTATATTAAGATGAACTGACTTCCTTTAGGGAATTTTGTAGTATTTTTTCCTGAACTGTACTCCTCTTAAAACCCGTACTCGTTTTTAACTCCTTTTGTACTTTTTGAATTTTATATACGTAGCGAAGCGAAGTTTTAGAAATAAGGGCAGAGCATCTCTGTTAATAATAATAATTCTACTATTTTTTTTATTAATTTAATTTTTAATGCACATTTAGTCAATTAACGAACCAACTTATACCCAACTGAACGATTTTAACCTTTACGGCGGAAAGTTATTACTCTTAAATGGACGCCGACCCAACGAACTGAGTTAGTCTTCTGCAGATGTAGATACTTTCACCTTTATTTACGAGTGTTTGTTTTGACTGTATGACTTTATTGCTGATATTAGGAGTGTACCCGTTGTATTGATGCGTCTTCATTACCTGGTCCTCAAAAAAAAACCTTTATTTGGCATATCAATAATTAATTAACAATTCAACCTAAATTCATTCATATTTCATTCCCCTGTCTCCTCCAGCCTCTTCTTCAGCCTTTTCAACATTTCTAAGCCTTCCCCTGATTCCCCCAAACACGTCCTCCACGTCACCCCTATTTCGATGTCCTCCTCCGCATCCAGTCGGTTGCAATTCCTCCACCAATGCTCCCATTCATCCTCGCCTACTCCACAGAACCTACATTTCCTATAATTCTCCGTCATCCAATATTTATTTCCTTTTTCCTCGTTCCCACACCTGAACCTCGCTATAATCTTTTCCTCTGTGCCACTTCTTTTCTCCTGTAAGTACTCCGACGTCCTTCCATATGTACACAAGACCTTGTACTTTTTGTTGTACCTCCCCTTCTGTATTTTTTCGTAACGCTCCTGTCCTTCTACCTCCCTCCATCTGTCCACTACCTTCTTCAGGAATTCCTTTCCTTCTGATGTTTTCCTTTCCACCTCCGCCAATGACCAACCCTCTATTTCGTACATATCCACTTTATCTACCTCGACAACCTTGACAACTTCTCTTTCTTCCGACCCCTTTTTACTACCTCTTCCAGCACCATCCTAGTCCAGTTCGTCCTCTTCCTTTCCCTCACTTCCATTGCATACTTTGCTGCACTCCTTCCCGTCTCTACCACCAACCTCTCTTGACCTGTTTCACTCAACACCACGTATTCTGGTGTCGTCTTTTCTAGCCGCAGTGCCCTTTTTATACCCCTTTGTAGGGCCCTTTCCACGCACTTGTGGTCCTTCATCCCCCACACCTCCGCTCCGTACAGTAATATGCTTCTTATACAGCATTTCCATACAACCATCGCCTCCTTCCAATTTCCTTCCCGCTTGTTCCATAACACCTTTCTAAGTCCTGCCTCAGCCTTCCTAGCTTTCTCGCACGCGTATTCTAGGTGACTTGTCAAAGATATTTCCTCTAATCACCCAGCCTAGATCCTGGTCCTCAATATTTTCACCTTTATTCACGAGTGTTTGTTGTTTTGATTGTATGACTTTATTGATGATATAAGGAGTGTACCCGTTGTATTAATACGAACTCCACTCATACCCTATGTGATTGCGCTCCACTTGGAGCGCTAAGGTATAGCTATCTCGGAAAGCAATTCTTTTTGCCGGACGAGCGAGCTATGCAGTGGTATTTCTTTTCTTTTTCCTACTAACACGGTCAATATCACTACATGCTCCCCTTCATTATTTTCTAATTTACTTTCAATAAAAACTTATAATAATAACCACACAAAACTGTCTTCTGCCGGCTAACGATAAAGAAATTGTAGTATGTCCTCATTCATTGGACAAAATGCATTTAGCATCCAATTTAATGCATAAGGTTGTAGGCCATTATTTATAGCTCCAGGGACGGCACTAGCGTTTTTGCCGCCGTAGGCAAACCCAAAATATGCCGCCCCCAAGCTTAAAAAAATGACGTAATTGAATTAAGACAATAATACTAATACAGCGTTACGGAAAATTGTTTTATTGAAAAACAAAATTTACATTTTTAATGAGCTAACGACAATGAACTTACAAAAGAAAACTAGTACCTACTATTTTCGAATATAATTTAAATACATATACTTTTAAAACAATAAACAAAACAAATTAAATAATGTACAAAGTCTAAACCTAAATTAAAACAATCTCTTTCGAAGTTTATTTTCTGCAAAATCGCGAATAACTTCTTTCATTTGTTTTCTAGATTCAAGTAATCGAAATATATTTTTGTGGGTTGGGTTTATTTTTTTTCGCTCTAGTTAAGGCGGTTTTGCCGCTCCTAAATTTTGCCGCCGTAGGCAATCGCCTACCTTGCCTACCGCGTAGAGCCGGCCCTGATAGATTATCGCGCCGCCTTTGGCTGAAAATTTTGGACAAAATGCATAACAAAACCCATTACATTATAAAAACTACAACTACTGCTATAGAATATTTAGCCGAATCTGATTTGTTGGTGGTTTTGTTAATTACTAATGTTATTTTTCAGAATATGGGACTTCGTCAAGAACTAGAACGACTGAAGAAGGAAAATTTAATGTTACAAAATAAATTGTCAAAATACGAAGATGTGTAACTATTCAACTGGTCTCTACGTTTCACCTCATAACACTCAATCATTATTAAACTATAAAATTCATAAACACAAACACATACTTACACAACCATAGGCACTCCCTTACACACATAAACACATATACACCAACTTATACATACAAACATTGTCTATTCAAACAAACAACCATTGTACATAACATACACTTAATGTAGTAGTCATCATGTAGTTTTAAGATTATAATAGTAGAAACAAATTTAAAATAAACATAATATATTCAGTTGGCTAGATCAGATGAAGTTATTTGAAATGATTAAATTAAAAATTGTAACAATTGAGAATGGGTATTTGGCAAAGCATTGTGTTTAAAATTAAGTACACACTGTATCAGTGTTGTATATTATATATTCTTTAGTGCATTAAATTATGGAATATTATTTGTAACCGTCATTATATATTTCAAATTGCTCTGTATACATATAC
This sequence comes from Lethrus apterus, assembly GCA_018397195.1. Classification (NCBI taxonomy): domain Eukaryota; kingdom Metazoa; phylum Arthropoda; class Insecta; order Coleoptera; family Geotrupidae; genus Lethrus; species Lethrus apterus. The sequence continues at coordinate 6,240 of JAFFZR010001439.1, forward strand.
TATCTAGCCCAGCTTTAATGTTTGCAAAAGAAATATAGAAATGGCCTCTGCATTGGCAGCTGTGCTCTGTTATTATTGTAGATTAATTGTTGGTTGTTTTATGTTTATATAGTCTATTTTTTGGTTGAAGTTAATTATAGTGGTACTTTAAATTACAGTTAAGCAAAATAGTAGTAGAGATATGCTCACAATTTCTCGTGAATAGGTAACTATGCTTAAAAAGGATGAATAAAGTATAAAGTAAACAGTATCATTCTAGAATTGTAATGTCAATCAAACTGATAGTTTTGCACATACGTTCACACATACAGGGTCTACCAACTAAGATGGAAAGTTCAATTGCTCCGTTATTAATAGTAATTCAGTTTTGAAACTTTGTAGGCATTGATAATTCAAATTTCTCTATCAACTAAAAATATGTACAAAGATGGCCGACTTCCGGGTATACCGGAAGTCGGCACAAACTTTCTTATTTTAAATGCAACACCTTATTTTTTACTGCCTTTTTGGATTTTCCATAAAAAATAAACACCAGTTTATTAAACACATACTTGGTCTTAGTGGCACTGTTTCGGAGTTATTCGACTTTTTTTGAAAAAAACTACTCTTGCTGTGTTTTCGGAAATTTGAAGTATCTCCGGAACTAATGTGCGAAGAGAGCTGCGGTTTTCACCATTCGATTTATTAAGATGCATTTTATTCCTCAAAACAAATTGAAACAATTCGGTTCATTGAAACGTGAAATAAGAACGTTGGAAGTTCAGACTTTTCAATCATGGCTAACGTGATTTTTTTAAATGCAACACTATATTAATTGTGGTATCATCGCATAGAAAATCTCATTCCCTTTCATCTTTATTAATACATGTTGGCATCTACAAGTAGTAGTTTTGTAGTTATTTCCGTTTTTTTTCTTTATACCATATTTCTTGACGTCTAAATCCTCAATACACTAATAATTTCGCCAGTAACTTGTTTTCATTAGATATAAAATTAAATACAACAATAGAACTAATGTTCATACATTCAGCGTTTCACTTAAAATACGGATAATTGATTTAGAAATATTAAATTGGGTTACAAGTTTCATTATTTAGAAAATATTTTTCATATCAAGCTTGCGACTGGAAGTAACTTGTTCTGTTATTGGCATGTTTAAAATAAGGGTTAAACGCAACACTAATTAAGACAAAACCACTGTTTAATAGTTATAACTATAAATACTAATAATAAATAAATGTGTTAAAGATAGTTTTATTAAATTCAAATATTGTCTATTAACCTTTACATTTTACAGTTGGTAGTAAACTTGCTTTGTTTTGACAGTTAATTCAGACATGCCAGTAACAAAACAAGTTACTGCCAGTCACAAGCCTGGTACGAATGTGAGAGAAAAATATTTTCTAAATAATGAAATTTGTAACCCAATTTAATATTTCTAAATCAATTATCCGTATTTTAAATTAAACGCTGAATGTATGAACATTAGTTCTATTGTTGTATTTAATTTTATATCTAATGAAAACAAGTTACTGGCGAAATTATTAGTGTATTGAGGATTTAGACGTCAAGAAAAAAAACGGAAATAACTACAAAACTACTACTTGTAGATGCCAACATGTATTAATAAAGGTGAAAGGGAATGAGATTTTCTATCCGATGATACCACAATTAATATAGTGTTGCATTTAAAAAAATCACGTTAGCCATAATTGAAAAGTCTGAACTTCCAACGTTCTTATTTCACGTTTTAATGAACTGAATTGTTTCAATTTGTATTGAGGAATAAAATGCATCTTAATAAATCGAATGGTGAAAACCGCAGGCTCTCTTCGCACATTAGTTCCGGAGATACTTCAAATTTCCGAAAACACTGCAAGAGTAGTTTTTTTCAAAAAAAGTCGAATAACTCCGAAACAGTGCCACTAAGACCAAGTATGTGTTTAATAAACTGGTGTTTATTTTTTATGGAAAATCCAAAAAGATAATAAAAAATAGGGTGTTGCATTTAAAATAAGAAAGTTTGTGCCGACTTCCGGTATAACTGGAAGTCTGCCATCTTTGTACATATTTTTAGTTGATAGAGAAATTTGAATTATCAATGCATACAAAGTTTCAGAATTGAATTACTATTAATAAGTGAGCAATTGAACTTTCCATCTTAGTTGGTACACCTATATATCACTTATAGCAAGCAAGGTGCAGTTACATTGTACCCAAATGTTTCGGTGCCTTGCCCGTAACACAGTACATAAAGATGTGGATCTATTAATTGATGACTGCATTCTTATTCATTGTCCACTTGTTTTTAATTATAACGAACAAACTAGTAAATGTTTAAATATCACTAATAACTACCACTTTCGGAACTTAGTAATCCATTATACAATCTTCACGTCCAGTTACCTTCTTTTAGATTCGTCTGATATTAGGGTATTTAATATAATGATTGATATTTTATAGAATGACTGCTTATTGTATTTTACAATTGTAAAATTAAAGACCTGCCTTGAAGGCATTGCCTTATATGTGGAAATAGTATCTTTTATATGTATTTATTAAAAATGTTTCCACTATATAATTTTTTAAAGAATTATATACAAATTACGTGAAAACATTTTGTAAGAAACTCGTTTATATGTATTTACACAATGTTACTGTTGATGTATGACTGTACACTAATTTTTAAAAATTTACAAAATGTAAGTACTTAGGTAAAATTAATGTTATACAATTTGTGTATATTTTGAAAACAAAATTCTTATTTTTTTGTGTTTGTTGGCTGTTTCTTGCAATAATTCGCTGCAACAAATCATTTGGTGCTTTGCATCATAAAGTAGCTTCTGTTTCAATAGTTGATGAGAGCTAATTTACCAAATTGTAGTTGCTGTTGTGAGCATTAAATCTGTAAAATAAATCGTTGTTTTTAATTAATTAACCTTTACATAATTTAAGCAAATAATTCATAAGTAATTGTTACTTTATACATGAGCATAATGCTTCTGGCAACTATTACCGAAGGTTCAATAAGTCCGGTCTCTACAAGAGTTGTTATTTGTACTTATATGTGATGATTGGACAATAGGCTAGTAATTGCAAGGTTTGTGGTAGAAATCCTAGGTGGAGACATAAGAAATTTATCACTTATCGCGCATCAAAGATTTCAATGTCTCTTTCTTTGAGTTCGCCCTTTTAAACGACTTGTCTGATAACATTTTCCACGTTTTCCGAACGTTGGAAAAAAACTATAAAATATGTAAGACGTCGTGGCCGCAAATAAAATTTCTTTCCAGCTCTTATAAGTTCTTTACTAAAAACTGCGAGATAGGAAAAAAGTATGTAGTGTTATCAATTTTCAAGATAAAATGGAAAGGTCTTGTCATAATATCCGAAAATATTGACGATTCAGTTACAAACTCTGATGTGTCATCAATCTCAGAACGAATTTTCGTATTTTTTTAGTTGGCATCAGTTGGCTCATTTTAATCCATGCAGTGGCGTAGGTTATTTTTCGTCATTTCCTAATGCTGTTTATTTAGGTTTTTGGTAAGTTTTATAGTTGGTAGTTTATGTTTAAATAGTAATTAGTTTCATGCCCAGTTGCACCAAGCCACGATTAATTAACCCGTATTACTTTCTATAGAAACCATTGTCATGACTATTGTTATAATAATTGTTCCTATAGAAAATAATCGGAGATTAACTAATTTGCGTTGGTGCAACTCGGCCTTAGACTTAGACACTTTTATCGTGCACACTAAATATTTTAATGATATGTTTGAAATGACTGATGTTTTTTTTTAGTGGTACAGAACTTTAAAATGAAATAAAATACATAAACATCATGGTCATGGCCATGGTATTGGCGTTATTGAGAAGATAATGTTATGCCATTTGTGTTTAAATATGATTTCTGGCATATGGGCTGTCTCGCAATCTCGAAGTCCAATTTTC
>JAFFZR010001440.1:0-14656 GCA_018397195.1 Lethrus apterus
GTAATCAGTAGAAAAAACTACATATTTTTGATGTATTGACCAACACTGTAGCTTCTCTAATAACGAAGTTATCCCATGTGCGGTGACCTGTATTAATGTCGTCGTAGCTCTTTTGTTTTTCATTTCTGGGTTATAGTAGTATAAGAAGATTTTGTGCAAAATTTCATTTTCTACCGACTGCTACATAAATATACAAGATCTAATTATCTGAGTTGGCTTTGAAATGTGATGCGTAATTGTTTTTTTGTGTGGACCGTTGTAATCAGCGGAAAAATCACTGCATCTTTGCTAATTTAACCGACTCTGTAGCTCCAAAAATAACGAAAATAGCAATAGTGCGCAGATAACTTTGAACACCTGTATATCAACGGAAATTAATTTTTAGTTTAAACTGACTGGCGTGAAGCATTTATTAGATATCGACGACATTTTTATGGGGTGAGATTTGGAAGTTTTCTTTTCATCATATCGGAAAGCTGTAACTATAACGGAACAACCGACTAATGGGCGTTCTTATTTATTTATATGACCCCATGAAGCTCATGTTGTTCAACATATACGCCGACGTTATAGTGTTCCTTGCGGACAAGATTAAAAGGATGAAGGTAATGGGCGAGATATTTGGGCGATTCTTAGAAGCAAGGGGCTCAGAGCTTAACCTCAGGAAGTCAAAAATCATGGTGTTCAGAAAAGGAGGAGGAAGGAGGAAAGAAGTAAAGCTAAGATGGAAAGGGGATCCCCTGGAAGAAGTCGGAGAATGGATGGGAAAATAACACGTACGAAGTATGCGGCCAAGAGATAAAATGGCAGAAAATGGATTGCGAAGCGATTCTGTGGGATAGAAGAGGCTGGAAGGAACAAGCAAATATACGGAGGCGCTGTGTCTTGTTTACCTTCAGACCAAATTTTAAATGTACTTATTTACTGTAATTGTTCTATTTATGTATTTGTACAGTCTAGGTAATTTTGGGATTAAAATCAATTTTCATTGAAACGGGGAAAATGGGGAAAATTAGAAAGCCGTTGATAACATCCCTGACAACAGACACGTACAACAAAATAAATATCAATCCAATCAAAATGGGCCAATGACAAGAACACGAGAACTATCGAAAGACAAAAAATTATATCAAATGACGTCCCTCACAACACGGTCAACATAGGTCACTGAGGAAATGGACTGGAAAGCAATTAAATCTATGAAAAATGAAAAGACCAGCGGGCGAGAAGTAACTATCATAGAATTAATAAAAAACGAAACAAACAAATTAATAAGGATGTTTAGGGAACCATTCGACAGTTAAATTAATGGAGAAACAATTCCCAAATACTGGAAGTGTAACATAAATAGGATGATGACCATAATTATAAATATATCTCAGTAATCAGCACAGTGAGTAGAATCGACGGAAAAATCCTTCGAAATATTAATGAAAAAGAAGGAAACGGATCTCTACGATCCTGCATCGACAATATGGCAAACTATGGCAAGTACCAGAAAGCTCTCCCATTAATAACACAGCTGCTATAAAACAACTATAAGACGGCTCACAGTCTAAAATTCAAATAGGAAATAACCTCTCAGAATGTTTTCCTGCGAATAAGGTTTTAGACAGCTGTTGCTTGTCTCCGACATTATTTAAAATCTATTTACATGAAACCCTAAAGAAATGGAGAAGACCGTGTAGCTGTATGTGAATACTAATAATAGACTATATAACAGTTTATACACTACACACCACGCTGACAATCAAGCAGTAATTGCGCAAGATAAAGAAGGTCTAGTATGTATGGCCAACAGATTATTTCAAGAGTATGAGAACAGGAGTCTTTCGGTAAAAGCTAAGATGACAAAGTACTTAGATTTGATGATAGAAAGAAATGGACGAAAAAGAAATTCAAAATTGAATACGAAAGGAAATAAATAGGATGTCTCAACACTATTCTGCATTTTACTTAATATCAATTAACAAAAAGATAACAAACTTCCTTCGAAATGGATTTCTGGCGAAGATTTACTGCAACATCGAGACTCGGCAGAATCGAGAAAGAAATGGTAAGGGAAATCATGAAATTGGATCGAGCAATAATAGAATAAATACAAAAAATACAGCTAGTATGAATACCAAAGCAGGTGACGACATGGACATCAGCAGAAAGAAGGAAACCAGATAGATCGTAAACAACGCGGGTCGCCAACATACAAAGGGTGCTTCTAGAAATAAACTTAATCCCTGGAAACTAGGCAGACAGAGGAGGCTGCAAACTGGGAACAGGAAAGCGTAGAACTCCATAAAACCGAATAGATAAAATATAATATAACCAGTAACCAGTAAATTTAAAAAATTAATTTCATTCGATCAAATTTTTGAAACAATACTTTTAACGGACGGCTGGTCAATAACATGTTTATTTATCAAATACTTTTGTTACAAATGAATCCTCTGGTTTCAAAACCCACTAAATCCACTTTTGTGACTTTTACAAGAAATTAAGAAAAACTGTGTAACTAACTTGTAGTGGTAACACGTCAATCATTTTTTTCTTCCCCAAATTACTTTGCAGTATTAGATCCTAAAATGACACAGCGGACAAACGATATACAGAGTGAGCAATTGGAAGTGATCACCACGTGACCTCAAATTTTAAGGTGGCGACATTGCTAGTTGGTACTATTTTATAAATATAACCTTAAAAGAAGAGAACTGTCAAATTATTAGCTTGATCAGTACTTGTATACCTTCAAAATGAATTCTTTTTTTACTTAGAAAAATAAATTGCTTTTTAAAAGAATACATTTAATACAGAAATAATTTGGAGAAACGTAAAAACTAGCGCTTTCAAACACGTTAAATGACAGATGACAGAACGTAAATACAATAAGCAGTATGGGTAGCAGTAAAACAAAAAAATACACTATTTTTGTGACGTATGTGGTCACGTGGTGGTCACTTCCAGTTGCTCACTCTGTATTAGAGTTTAGAAACGTAGCATAACTTAATTTAGAAAGAAATAATTTTTCTTTGAGTTACGTTGGTACTTTTTTGTCTAATCTGATGCACTTAATCTATAAAGTTGGTACATAAATTATTTCACCTGTGGCAACATTGTCCCTGCTTCATTTTGTTTACCTCCAGTAGAAAGTTTTTAATACATAATAAGCTTGTTCATTTATCTTGAAAAATACAATCACAAAAGCATGCTATAATAGGTAATCGTTATAACTCTGCCTGTATTGTTATTAGGTTGTATTAATTCATAAGTTGGCAATACAACTTTGTTCATTTTAGAGAAGTGTTGTTTGTATAAATTTTCAAGTGCTTGGCCCTATAATATATTAATTGAAAATGAAGCGGCGAGAAAGTAAACGAAATTCACTATCGTTTTCGACATCACAGTTACAAACATACGGATCTGAAGTAAGGAAATCCCTTTCTGCACTCGACATGGACTGTGAGAAAAATCCAAATGAAGTTTTGTTTGAAACTCTGATGAACGATCCCATAAAACGTGCATGTCTTTTAAAAATATTGGCAAATGGAAAAGGTAAAACAAAAGCTATTAAAAAAAATGAGATGGAAAACAGATCAACTGCAAATCAGTCTCCATTGAGAAAACTGCAACGCAAATTTGTCTGCGAAAGCCCCACGGCATTACTTAGGCGTAGAGCATTGGAAAAGAACGACGAAAACGTTGGTACACCTAATAAAATAATACACACTTCAATTGTTCCAACAGCGTTGCCCTTTGAACGTTTGTTGGAAGGAGTTGTTGCATATGCAGAGCTTAGAGGTAAGGATGGTGATCGTTCAGCTGGTGCAAAAGCCCTTATGCAGCTTATGGGTGCTGTTGTCAGTGATCATTTAACGAAAGATGTTACCCATGTTATATTTAAGGTTAAGTTACATTGATAAATTTTGTTGTGTATTAATAATTTTATCTTAAAACATAGGATGGTTCATTTAATACATATCAGAAAGCAAAGTTGATGAAAAAACATTTAGTGTCTGTTCTTTGGTTGGAAGCTGTCAGGAAAAATCATTATCGTGTTCCTGAAAGTCAATATCCTGCACTTGGTACAGAAGTATTTGATGTTGATGTTTCTGCTTTTTGCCAGGTATTTATATGGAAGTGGTGTTCATTAATTATTTGAATCTGACATGTACATATTTAACTGCAAATATGTGGTTTTAATCGGTTTTTGATGTACTTTTTCATTTATACAGGCTGAATCAATAAGATGTATTTCTTCAATGCGTCCTATTTATTCATTAAATAATTTTAGAATATTTACGAAATAAATTGTAATAAATGATTCTTTTTAGGAATTGCAGAAAGATTATGAAGATATGGTGCAAGATGAGTTGCGTTTGAGTATTTCTTCAAAAAAGAATCGTAAATCATTATGTACTCCCCACTTAGACCCTATAGATGAATTACCAAGTTCACCATCGACTAACTGCAGTGCTAGTGCTGATAGTACTTCAGCTAGAAGTTTAATTAGCTGCATTTCTTTATACAAAAATAAAACACCTGATAGCCTTCGTTTGCAAAATTCTACCCCAGAATTTACTTCAGATTCAGATTCTGAACTGGGACTTGTGAATGGATGTTCCTCTAATACGATTAAAGACTCTTTGCAATTGCCTCAAATTAATAAGGTGGAAAAGTCGACAACTGGAGACAACTCTTTAACTTCTAATAACACATCTTCAATACCTCGTACTAGCACTAGCACAAATGAGTCTGGTGTTAATGTAAGTTCTGAATCAACCTCATTACTTTCGCACAATCTGAACAAACGACATGAAAAGACTCCAAATACACCTAGAAGGAGAACTCTTTATAATTACGTTAGTGTTGAAGAGGCTTTAGGCATTTCAGAGAAAAAGAAATCGAAAAGACATTTGACTTATATAAATAGTAGTGATGAGACTGATGTAAATGTTAATATAGATTTGACAGCTGTGAATAAAGAATGCAAAATTAAGAAAAATTCAAAAAAAAATTTGCACAATGATTTCAGTGATGTAACACATGAATCAGTTGGAAATGAAGTGCCTTCCATTACTGAAATTTCCAGTGATAATTCAAAAGAAGTTACAAATAAATCAACAGATCAGTTGTTATTACAGCTGCCTGCAGAAAAATTAAGTAAAGGTATTACATTTAAAGCATCTGATAAATCACTTTTTAATGACACTTTAAATCGACCAGCAAGCAGACAACTTAAAGAAGATAGTTGCAAAACTCCTAGAAGAAATGAGAAAAGAAAAACTATACATGTCGATGAGGATATGGAGTTAACAAATATAGTTACAGATAAAGATACACTTCATAATAGTATTACTCCAAAGAGTGTTTGTAATGATTTTATTACTAAACGAAAACGAACATCTCAAAGTAATTTACCGGTCGATTCAGTAAATGTATTGCATGATACAAATATTACTTCCCTAATTATTCAGTCTTCTACAGATAATTCAAAGAAAAATAAGTCGTCGTCAACAGAAGAATTATCTTCTTTGCGATTATCATTAGATAAATCAAATGAAAATAGTGGGCGAAAATCATCCATAAATGACAAAAATTCTAAAGAAAACACTAATAAAATTTTACCATTATTAAATGAAATAGAACAAGTAAAATCTCCTTATACAAAAAAATTATGTCATAAATCTTTTGAATCTGATAATTCTCCATTTCATTCCTTTTGTGGTGATGTAAGTAATCTGATAAATGATTTAGATTTAAGTTCACCTGAAAAACCAGTTTCAAATACTGCAAGTTGTAAAAACAAAACAATATTAAAGAAATCTAAGAAAAAAGTCGAAGTTTTACTAATTGAAACAACTGAAAAGAATATTGCAATTACAACAGACTTGGAAAAGGATGTTCTAGCGAAACAAAGAAAAGTCAGGAAGTTATACAACATGAATGAAGAAATACCTCCTCTTTTTGGTGAAAATGAGGATATAATAAAGAAGTCCACTGTTGAACACGTCTTTAAAGAACCGCATGTTCGTTTAACTTCGTTGATGTTGACGCCAAATGCACGAAAGTACGTGGAAAATATCAAAAGTAAAGTTATTTCAAGTTCAACTGGTAGGAAAGATACTGACAAAAGAAATGAAAACAAAACAATCGGCAAAAGAAATGAAAACAAAACAACAGACAAAAGAAATGAAAATAAAACAACAGACAAAAGAAATCAAAACAAAACAACAGACCAAAGAAATCTAAACAAAACACCAGACAAAAAAAGTGTAATCAATATAAAAAGCGAAAGGAAAAGAAATTGTGACACAAATTTACCTTCACATGAAAGTAATAAGGAAAAAGAAAATAAAAAGAAGAAACATAAAACTCCTAATTTAAAAGTTCCCACTCAGATAAGAAAATCTCCAAGAAAAAACATCAAGCCCGGTGAAAGATTTGAAAGTGAATCATCCAATACTTCTGATTCAGTTGGAATAGTGCCACGAATTACCCGTCGAAGTACATTAGATTTTGTGCCACAACAACCCATCAAAACTGCTGGTTCTAAACTCACACAAAGCAATAAATCGATCAAAAAAACCGGTATTGTTTGTACGAGATTTCACAATCCTGAAGTGCAGGTATTTCAGCAGATTGTCAGAAAGTTGGGGGTGTTTTTCACTGAAGACGATGTAACAAGTAAAACTTCACATCTGGTTGTTGGCGAGGCTAAAAGAACAGTTAATATTTTAAGAGCAATTGCCAGAGGTTGTTGGATTCTGAAAGCAGAATGGGTAAGATAGTATATTATAATTTTTAGTATTCACTCTCATTAATCCTTTTATGTCAGTTCTGTAAGTCAATTTCTCTCATTATATTTGCCATACATAGTTCTAGTATGTTCGTGAGCTGTATATGTATCTACTAAAAAATTCCACCTCTTTGTTGCTTATCTTTCATGTTATTACTTTGTTAAATGTATATACATATATAATAGTGTTTTTCTGTATAGTTATACAAATCTCTAGAAGAGGGGAAATGGTTGTCTGAGGAAGATTATGAATTAACCGAATTTTCTGATGCTGTACAAGTAAGTAAATTCATTGAACATTACATTTTTGTTCATAGTAATCTCTTTAAATAAAATTCAATAGAGTTAACGTTTAACTCTAATGGATGTAAACACAATTTCTGTCATAAGCCACATTTTTGATGAATTACTTATTTTTAGTAATTTTCCTGTTGAGTTGAGTAGTTTTTATTTCTAATCTTTTTATGAATGATCTAATATATTTTCGTTTTTTTAACAGAAAAGTCGTCAGCAACGTCAAGCATTTGGTCATACATATTCATTGGATATTTTCTACTCATGTGATCCAATTTATGTTTCCAAATCTTCCAGTCCTCGATGTTCAGATCTTCAAGAATTAATAACTATGTGCAAAGGAACAGTTACAACCGTAAAAAGAAACGCGTCTATCTGTATTGGTGAATTTGATCAGCGAGACGATGTAACGTGTGTGACAGAAAATTGGTTGTTGGACTCGATTACATTTAATAGAAAAAAGAGTTTCAGGAATTATTTAATTAAAGGACCAAGTGTGACGCAAAGTCGACATTTTTGATGTAATTTTGACTAAAAGCTCAATTTTTGTGTATTTTATAGTTTTATTTATAAGAGTGGTATTTATTTTTATATGTATTTAGCATTAATTTTTTTAATGCAGTTTACATGTAGCGTTTAGAAATTATACATTATATGTTCTATTTAAGGTGTAGATATTAAATATTCCTTGACGATGAATTGCGAATTGCGATTATTATTTAGTTTTTTAACTTTGTTATTCTCGCATGTGACAATAAAATAAATAATAAAATTACGGTATTAGGAAACCTTTTTTTTTAATTTTATGTGAGTAGTTGGGAATTAACCATGGGCATTTATTATACACAAGTAAATAAATTATGACCATATAAAAATGTCTCGCTTAAAATGGAGGTTTTGGATGAGAACAACAGGTGTCGCTACTGTTTACTACAAAATTTAGATGTAGGAACGATAACGATGCCTGGTGTTCATCCAAAACCTCCATTTTAAGCGAGACACATTTTTATATGATCATGTTTTATCTACTTATGTATAATCAATGACCATTTTTTCCATGTTGATAGTGTAGATAATTGAATTATAATTCGTACGATGGCGCTACGAGATAATGTCAGTAAACTGTATATAAAATTGCAAAAGCATTTTATTTGAATCACATTAAAAATTAAAATATCTATTTTAATTAAACTGTTAAGCTTGTAAGCAACTCATTAAATCGTATCTTACATTCTGCCGTATGCTAACGAAATATTGGATTTTTATGTAGCAGGCCTAGAATGTCGTAACAAAATGGAAGTACATTTATGAAAATTTTAAGTCCTAAATAATATTTTGGACTCTCTGAAGTCGATTTCCCAAGATATTCATAAATAAATAAATTGATTTAATTTCTTGTTATTTTTTAGTTATTTCTAAGGGAAAATCGTACCCAATTAAATTTATTTTACATGTATTTTAAATTAAATACCTCCACCCAGCATTTTTCCAATCCGTTAGATGGCGCAAAACATGGTTCTCAATCCTAATAAGCGAGATGCCTATCTTATAGGTTATTAATGTTATTGTTATTATCAATGGAATCAACTGGCAACAATGTTTAATAATAGACTTCAAACTCACGTGACATGCCAATATATTATGTACTTTTGTTCTTATATAATTTTCACACGCTTGTATTAACTAATCTTCTGTTGTCACTATTATTTTTTTTTCATATAATACATAATTAAAAAAATGTTAATATTCACATTTTATAAGTACTATGAGATTTATTCTACAGTGGGTTAAAATCTGTTAGCCCAGTGATTCCGATTCTGGTACATAACTAATTGAAATATAATTCAAAAAGCAATGAAAATTCATAACAACCATATAAATAAAACAAAATTCTTAATTAAATTTTATTAACTATTTAAAATAATGATACAATTTGTTATAAACTGTTGTTGAAACTACACCATAAAAGAAACACCAGAATTGTACTAGTCCTTCTTTTACTTTACATATTTCTGCCGTAATATTTGCTAGGATTAATCTTACCCACAACATTTACAAATATTTCTATTGTCTCTAAATTATTAAAGAAAAAATATTCCGGTATTCCGGTGTTTGAACGTTGTAAAATGTCTTTGTTTTTCCTGTCAAACACAAAATTGTAATTTATGTTATAAAGAAAAAGTTTTAAAAGTTTTGAACGAAATAGTATTGTAACGTGTTTACAAAGGAAAATCAATAACACAATTTAAACGAGTCCTGCATACTTTATGCAGAGTATTTCTTGAATTTTAATATTTTTATAACTTAAACGTTACACTTGCAGGCTTACGGAATTGATATACTACAGCGATGGCAAATTTGTCAAACAAAATTATTTATATAAAGAATATGACTGGAAAACATATTTTTGCGATTTTTAAAACGAATACTAAAATTTCATAACAAATACATTTCTTTTCTCTTTTAGGAAACAATCTTGATTGTCTACTATTTATTAACATTCAAATCCTATCCAATTAAAATATATAGTGCTAACGCACATACCTACGTCATATTAAATATTACATTCTCGTAATAATTAAAAATATTTCTTTTTATTTCTGCCAGAATTGTATCAAACTGTACGTGTGATTATGTGAGTTTAGTTATTATTCTAAACACCTTAAATCTATGAAAAATAGATATTTTCCTTATTCTACTTATTAGATGATTCGCAAATGGTCTTTGAAACCGTATAAAATGTAATGCCTCCATACATATTAATATTAAATCTAAAATATTTATAACTTTCTGTTACTACATTTTAACCATTTTTCCACAATCTTTTAAAAATATTTTTTCTGATATCATTTTCGAATTTACGTTATAGATTTATAGCCAATTTAATCACATTAAACATGTTTCATGAATAAGTTGAAAATAACGAATGTAACAAAGTAAATATAAAAATTTTGTATTTTAAAAATGATATAATAAGATATGTCTTAAATAGGCGAAACATCTTTTGCTTTCATAATGAAAGTTTACTGTGTTTTTTTTTTAAATTTAGTGCGTACTAATACTTTATACTTTATTCTTACCATGTTTCACGTACTTAATAATTTGTCAATCTCTTTTATACGTTATTTATTTATAGGGGCCAATACATTTTATGATATAGTTTAGTTAAAAAAGAAAATGTTAATATTAACAATATATTATTTTACTCATCAATTCACAATATACAACTCATAATGATGAGATTCACAAAAATAGGTAAACGAGGCAATACATTTATTCCATGAGAGATAGAAGAAGAGAAAGAAGATGATTAATTCAAAATTGCAAACTTTTTAATAAACCGAAGGTTCTAAAAATCTACGAACTTTTTTCTTCTTCTTGCAGCTACATTTTTACATACGTATATGATTATTATTATAAAGCTTACACTTACACAACATCTGAAAACTGACTTTAGCCCAAACCTAAATCCACAAAAAATATTTTATTTTGTGTAAAATATAAAATAACGCCGACTCGTTGGATTTTAAGCTTGCGTTTCATGTTACTTTGCAAGAATTAATCAAGACGGTGCTTTTAAAGGCAGTGTATTTAAATGAACGCAGGAACGTACTGAGGTCCGCGTACCCATAAAGTAATTGATCGAATATTTTTAGAGATTTGGGTTGGATCGACTTTCACCTGTATATACCTCTTCCAGAATCATCTTGTATGGTTCAAACCCACAAAAAATAAATTTAAAAGCTCTTGTTTCTCAAATAATCTGCGATTGTCATAGTTTAATTAGCCCAGTTAGTAGATTCCAATAAATGTTTAAAAAATGTGGAATATCTCAAATATCTTCCAATTTAGTTTATAAATGTGTGTTTTGTAAATACATTTGTTACAATTACGGTTCACATATATTTATTGGCCCCTAAACACTTAATATGCAAAAAAAAAGAATTTTAAATATATTTTTCTTTAATTATACAGAAAACAGAGATAAATGTTATATTTTTACAATATAATGGATTTTCTGCTTTGTCTATTTTATTTACAGTTTAACGTTTTATTGCTACGATTGCTACCATTGCTACGATTGCTACGAATGAACTTAAGTGTCATTTATGTCAACTTTAGATAAAGATAAAAAAGTATAAATTTGAGTTAAATTGGAACATACGTCATACGATTTAATTACTCACTAAATATGATTGCTTTTTTTCATTGTACAGTCTTTTACGTTGAATTATTGTAGACCAAATTATATTAGTTAGTCACACTGTTTATCAACAGCTTTGTTTGTTCGATGAGCGGAATATGTAAACTACAGAAAAATTGTATTTATACAATAAGATAAAAGTATTAGCATTAGTACTTGTATTTTTATTTTGAGAAAATTTAAATTTGTATCTCGTGTTAGAGATATTTTCATCTCAAAACATTTAAAATATCTGCATTGTGTATATATAATTATTATTAATGATAAAGTATCATCATTATTTTTTATTGCATTTAACAAAGTGTATTTATTACGAATTTACCTGGACGATTATTATTTGTAGTAAATTATTACACTTTGGTACATTCGTTATCATACAATGAAGTATTAAAACATGAATTTTACATTTAATTATTATATTCTTAGTACCTTAAAAGATGGTATTGTTCTAAAAGGGCAGTTTTCATATCTATTCAATAATAAGCGTTTTTATGGGAATGTATACTAAATTTACCGTTATAATACATTTAAATTTAAAAATAGTTATAGTACGGCAGCATCAAACGCCAAAAAACATTTATTAACATACACGATGATAAATTTTCACAACGGTTATTGATAAGTCGTTCCTTTATCACGCATATGTCGCAAAATTACACCTGTTTGCTTCTTATTATTAAATATACTTAATTAGCGAAACATTTGAAACATTAAAGCTAGATTGGTTTATGTACCTATAGACTAATCACATGCAACATCCAAAGGTAAAAATAAAAATTAATCACCACAGCAATAGTTAAAAATACAAATTTATCGTAGGAAAAATAGAATAACGTATTCTAAAATCTTTTAAGCGTATATTGCGGACAATTTCCACAATCACAATTCTTGTCCACTTTTCTAAATTAAAATCGAATCTTGAAATTATAAGACACGCTTCAGGTGATGCTCAGTAAATACAAGGATTTATGACAAATATAGTGTTACTATCTCTCTTAAACATTAAAGCTCAACATTACCTTTCGTTAAAATAATTTATATTTGACTATCTTACGTATTGGATATATAACATTCCTCTAAGATTGTTTTAAGTACATGTAAATATATTAATATATATTATTTTCTGCCATGTATTTTAGACAATGAGTTAATTTGCGGTTATAATGTGTGCGACAGTAATTCGATCCTAAATTCGTTGCATTATTTGTCGCTTAACCGGTACTATTTGGTACTTTGGTATATATATATATATATATTTATGTGTGTAAATTTTCATCGATTCTTTGCTCAACAAATAATTAACTTACAAATCTAAACCCAATCCACGCAAATAAACTCAGAAATATTCTGAGCGCAACCTTTACAATTTATGTAAGATTTGAAATTTCTATAACCAATCCACTTAGTGGAATCCGTTTCCAGGATCTAAACCCCCGTGTTGTTGTAAATGTAAGACACTGCGTTGTCTTGAACGGGTGGTATGCGTCTACTAGACGAATTGTTGTTGTAAAAGTGAGAAGATTTACGCATACTCGTGGACGAGGACATAAGAGCGACGGTTTCATAATATCTCAGACGCCCGCAACAACGACGACTCTTGATAATTCCCATAAAACCGCGTCTGAATTTTTTATTGAAAAAAGCATACAATATGGGATTTATGCACGAGTTCGATGCCCCGAGCCACTGAGCTATCGGCGTCGCTATTGGCAGTATTTCTTCCTCCCAACTTTCGATGTTACCTCCAAGTTTGATGCGAGCGAAAATGATGTACAGCGGAAGCCACGAAAGCACAAAAAGTATGACGACGGCTACAAGCATTTTCACTACTTTCACTTTCGATTTCTGCTGCATGCGTTCCATCTGGGCGTCCTTTGTGTCGGTCGGGATGTCCCTTTTCCACACCTTTATCCAAATCAATACGTAACACATGGTGATAAGTATCATCGGCAAAATGTAACAGAAGACCATGTTCGCGATGAGGAAATACAGAGCGCCGTTCAACGAGTCTGGCCACACTTCTATGCAAAGTCGGACGTCGGGGGCGTCGCTGAATATTACGACCAGATCGAAAAATATCGCCCACGGTAATGTGGTCGTCAACGCGACGAACCATATGAACATGATCATCATTCGTGCCCTTCGCTTTGTAATTTGACATTTCAAAGGCCACCAGATTGCCAGGAATCTGAAAATAAATAGCTAATTAATGTTCGCCTTTCAGACAAAGAGATAAATTATTATTTTCAGGATGGGAACTATTTAAATGATTACATCGGGCAGGGCCGGCTTTGCATCCATAATCGTCTGCGTGCTATAAATATTAGCTGTCCATTTATTCTAGTTTTGCAGTATATGACTTAAATTTTGTTGCAATAAATGCATGAATTTTGAATAAATAGTAATTTTAAATGTTGGTATAAACACTTTGATACACAAGTTCGATTTGCATTAATCGTTCACATTCGCAGACGAACGTTGGTTTTTTGGTTATTACCCGTCATCAGTGAGGCTATTGTGAGTGACTAATGCTTGCCTGGCTTGCAACGTATGCCTTATTATTCCTTATGGTTGATAAAAAGACTCCAACTGATGCATTACGGCATTCGACGATAGGTGGCGCCGTGCATCACCCAGTTTCTTTTTCATGGAGAGCAAAGCTTTACAACTTTTTCCTAATTTAACTGAATCGCCATCTCTAACGGTCTACAATCAAAAACAGTTTTCCAACCTAGTCTACGGGGTGTCCCCGAAAGGTCTGTACAAAATAATAACACATATTCCTGAGGCCAAAATAGAACGATTTAACCAAACTTACCTCTATTCAAAGTTGCTTCGTTTAGCCGCTAGAGGGATACAAATTTCCTGAAAAGAAATCGTTTTTTCGAGGAAACTTTATAACGCTTTTCGCGATTGGGACCAAATTTGGTATGTGGATTTGTACTGAAAGAAAGCATTATTTGGCATGTTATTTTCTTTTCTGCCTGTTTTGTAAGTGGTCAAAAAATGGTCATTCACATCTTAAGAAGCTCATACTTTTTTTGTTATTTGATGAATACTTTTGAAACTTTTTTTGCTGATAGACACATATGTTACCTTCATTTCTTGTCTCTTGCTCCATTTCCTCATTTCTCATAGTTTAGGCAGAAAAAATTAATAACCCTCAACACGAACTAGAAATTTTAATCAAATCAACGAAAAAAATTGACAACAAATGTTCGAATATACCGCCTTCTGCATGAATGCAAAGATTAACACGTCGTAAAAATTAGAACTGGACCCTTCTCATCATTTCGACATCGTTTTTTAGAGTGTCTACTGCAGGAATTATGGCAACGCATCCAAAATGCAGTAGACACTCTAAGACA
>JAFFZR010001442.1:0-14538 GCA_018397195.1 Lethrus apterus
ATACCACGAAACTTACATATTTTGAATAACGATGAAACTCAAGAAAGCAGTAATATTACATACAAAATATGGCATTTTGTGATCTCTCTATTTAATGTGTGAATATAATAAAACTTTGAAATGTAAAGCTTGGTGTATCCTCTTATTTACAGCATATTCTATTTATTAGTTCGTAGTTTATCAGCTTTGTTTTAAAAAACATTTAAAAATTACTTTTATGATTCTCAGGAGGGATGACAATGTGTAAAAATTAAAAAATACATCAATATCTGGAAAATTATTAATTTTTACTACATATGTTGCTTATTCAAATTAATAGACAATTAAATTTTTCTTTCGACTAATGCATAAAAATATAGCACTTCCATTTAAAAAAATTAAGTTTTCCGCATTTAAATTGTTTCAAAAAGAAGAAGATTTATTAAGTATGTTGTGTTACATATCAAATTTCTAATGCTTTTACTATTATCACTAAAGATCCTGTATATGAAGGATTGGATTACTATACTGTCATGTCCAATGGTCACGTGCTTCCTTCTCACATCTCGATATTTGAATCTTCAGGTATGTGAAGCATTGGACTGCTATAATGTCATGTCTAATGGTTATGTGCTCAGTTTGGTTTTGTTGACATTTATTGAAGACAATATCTCCTCTGCACTAGCAATTCCTTTCTTCCTTTCTTGTATCCCTGATGTGGTCTTCTTCAACAGTCGTGACCGTTCAGCTTTGCAAGGTTGAATTAATTTATGTTGAGAAATTTTTAACTAGTCAGACGAAAATAATTCGCGTGATTATGATAGAATTTAAGATGTTCAGGTAAGGTTGCTCGTAGAAGTCATACCTTTTTTTAGAAATCAACGACTCGTCTACGACCTTGCATTGTGTTGTGTTTTTTATTTAAATAATTAATAATGATCATCATTATTATTATTTTGAGCAGTCAACAACATACAAGCAAAATGCAATAAACGAAAAATAAAACAACAATTCAATAAACAATTCATCTGACGTTTAGCTCATTTTGATATCTATTTAACTGACAGATCTTAGTTTGAGTGTCGTTACATTTGGTTGTAATATGTTGTCGAATTTCGTTAATAATACAATAAAAATTTAAAAAGTTACAAATTTGCATATTTTCATGAAAAAGTTCGCAGATTATCGTCGATAAAACTTGGATTAAACAAAAGTGTTGAGTATGAAGTTAGATGGCGTCTTAATCTACATTTGAAATGTACATACATCACACGTGACCATGCCCACGATTTTGAATCTAATTACTCAGATTTTCCGTCATTACCGATACAATAGTTTTATGTGCGTTTTTTACGTTCGTCTTTAGAAAATCCAATTACATAAATGCTGGAAAATCCCCCAATGCCTCGTTCTCTCACATGCGTTTACACGTTGTACGTAAGTCAATCTAAATTCAAGGAGGACGAGGAAACGTTCGATTCCCATAAATAAACCTATTAGAAGCGTCGATAATTAAAGACTTGTCATTACGATCACGCATCGAAAAACGAAAGCATGTTTGCATGCATTCACGAAACAATCACTTTATCCCGGAATACAACAACAACGAACACGACCTCTAAAACCGAAGCGAATCACATAATGAATAAATTGTCCTCACGTCCGTCCACGGTACGAGTTATCAGTGTGTTCTTTTGATTGCGTTAGATGCGATTAAGTGTATCGAACAGACGTGTAAATAAAGAGACGCCATTGGTGGATTTCGAAATGTTTATTTTGAAGTTGTAAACTCGAACAGGTTCAGTAAAGTCGGATTACGGAGATAAACTATAAGTGTGTTTACGCAAACTTTTACGAGTCGTAATGTTGTCGGAGTTGGCGTGGTTGGCGTTTTTTGCTCTGCTTGTGTTGATTTATTTGTGGGCGCAAAGGAAAATAAAGCGTCAGGAGAAGACGATGGACGTCGAAATCGGTAACGGATATGCAAAAATTCGTAAGTGACGTTTTTTAAATTGAAGATTTTAATTGACATTAAATTCCATTCTAATTGTTCTAATGGACGTCTAACTTTTAGGTTTCAAACCGATAGGTTTCAATGTCGAAAATATTCGTCGTAGTTTGACGTGAAATAAAAAAAGGAATATAACGCAAACTTGCGTTGAAAATTTTATTAAATTTATCGACGTTTGATGTTTAAGGAATCGTAAGTTTAAGAAATTGACGTTTTACGAACAGTTTGGAAACAAGTGAGGCACCATTTTTAAAAAGTACCATCTAAGGATTTTACTGAAAAGAACTTATAAATTAATAATAATAATAATAATAATAATAATAAATTATTATTATTATTATTATTAACTTATAAATTAACTTCCATTTAGCCAAGAAAATTTCATTGATGAAGCTACAGAATATTTTCTAAAATATTTGTTTTAAGACTACATATTTCGTAATTCATTTTTATTGGATTTTTAAAATATTTCGTGTATAATTAATGTGACATTTTTAACAGTTTCATTATTTTGAAAAAGCCGAAGAACTTTATTCATTTCTTCAGCATTTTCTAAATTGACAATAATAACTAAAAATCGTCATTTAATCTAATATTAAGTTTATCTAACGTTAAAAACTGTCCAAATGTTTTTTTCACAGTGAATAGAGAACTCAGTTCTAAAGATTTCAATATTACAACTTGTCCGTCATGTTTTTCAAAAAGTCTAATTGTTTGAAACTAAACACGAAGCTCTTCTTGTAGCAAAGATCGACATACATTTTGGCAGGCAAAGAAATTCATTCCAATCAACGAACAAATCTCTTCATGGGCTGACGTACGGTTTTGTCACGCGCGCGACCCTTTTAGTTATCACGTTATCAGAATTTAAATCTTATCACATGAACAATTTTTATGTGTTTATTGAAGGATTAACATAAATAAATAAACGCAAATTGCCATCTTAATCGCTTTGTATAACTTCGTCCATAAAACCTAATCGTATAAGAAATAATAACGTGATGGCTGCAATGATAATTTTATTTATATTGTGTCCTTTGAAAATTTTGTGTACGTTAAGTTGACGTTGTAATGATTTTTTTATTTAATTTAAATTTGTTATTTCGTTCCTTTTATTATACAGTGTGTCTCACTTTAGACTCCAGTATTTTTTTTATATATTATCGATTTAAAAACTTTCTTTTTCCTGATTATACCCCTCACTAAATTGTACTTTTAGGGTATGTTACTTTCCCTTCACGGTAAATCGTAGTAGACTAGCATCTACTACGATTTAAAATAAACAGCAAAATTGAAGAAGTCGTATTAGGGATTTTTTTTATCAAAAAAACTTGTTAATAAAAGTTGTTCAGAATCGTTCAAATAAGCTAAATCCAAAATTTCATTAAAAACAAACAAAATTGAAAATCTCAAAAAATGTCCAAATGTACTACACATGCTAATTGCGATTTACTTGAAAATACGGTTATTTAAGTAATTAAGCATCGTTTTTTTGTTATTGTATTGAATTAAAAGAGTAAAATAACAAATCATGACAAACTTGTGAGATTATTACTCGCATTTTTTGGACTCAGAAATTTTTTTAGAGATTTTCAATTTTTTTTGTTTTTAATGAAATTTTGGATTTAGCTTATCTGAACGATTCTGAGCAACTTTTATTAACAAGCTTTTTTTTGATAAAAAAAATCCCTAATACGACTTCTTCAATTTTGCTGTTTATTTTAAATCGTAGTAGACTAGCATTTTACCTTAAAGGGAAAGTAACATACCCTAAAAGTACAATTTAGTGAGGGGTATAATCAGAAAAAGGGAATTTTTTAAATCGATAATATATAAAAAAAATACAGGGGTGGTGCCGTCTAAATTGCGACACACTGTATATATAATCGGAAACCTTAATGTTCCCTAACGTGTTAAGGTGTTGTTTTAATTATGTACAAATTTAGCCAATTCCCGTTTATCTCTCGCCATTAAGATTGCCTCCTGCCAGTTCAATCCGCGTTCCTTCGGGATTTCCGCCACTGCATTTTCCCAAGTTTTTCTTGGTCTTCCCCTTGGCCGCTTTTTCCTTTTATGGTGTCTTAACATATACAGTTGCAAAAAGTATAAATAGTTACATAAATAATTGATTTCCTCTTTATCATCGCGTAGTCTTCAACATTTAATTATGCAATGTCCATCCTTATTTCTTTAAAACTGTGTTGTTTTATCTTTTAAATTGTCATGCATTTTACAACATTTTTTTTTTTATTGCATATTTTACAAATTCCATGCATAGCGTAAAGGTGTTTCTTACGTATCATTATATTAAATTATTCTTGCAGCTAATCAAGATGACGACATCTGGAACATCAGTTCGAGGGTCAATCACCAAGGTCAAGCGCCAGTCCAGAATCAACCGGGTAATTGGCCAACGCACGATCATCATGTTCCAGCAGACAACGACTTCGATTTGTTGGAATATGCCTATATCGATAACAAACCGCCACCGCCGCCATATTCCGAAGGTAATTTGACAACTTTTATCGTGCAGTTAATTTTTTTCCGTTTTTAGTTGATCTTCCATCTTACGAGCAAGCGACCGGTAATGCTTTGCCAAGACCGGATTTAACGCCTGTGCACCAGAATACACACAACGCCGGCTCATCACAATAATTTTGAAAATCTGACGTGTGTTATGTTTGACACTAAAAACGTTAGTGATTTTTTCATACTGAAAATATTGTGATTATTATTTATAAGATTATAGTCAAAAATAATGTACATAGTGTAAGTTTAAATTTTGTACCTGCCGTTTATAATAAACGCCGTTCGTCTAGTCAGAAAAAAAACAAACTTTTAAAATTGTTTTCGTTTTTGAAATTATCCAAGGAATTTTGTGTGTATCTAAGTTCCAAATGATTAGTAACGATTAGAGTTGTGACAACTGCGATTAGTAGAATTAGTTGTAAATATTTTCTGTAAAGATTATATGCGTTTGGTGACGCATTTTATTGTTAAAAACTATGCGAAATGGACGTTGTTATTGACCTTAAAATATTTGTACGCAACATGGTGTGATTCGTGTTTGTGAGATAAATTAACGAAATACTCGATTTAAATTGAGTTATTTTAGTCATTTGACTTATTGCGTAAAACAATGTTAGTTTTTTTAATTCTGGTCTTTCGAATTTTGAAAATGGAAAAATATACGCTGTAATTGTGAGTGCAGTTAGATACATGTTTTTTCTCCTCCACCGAAGGGAACTCTAAATTATAGGTCTGCTGGCCATCTTCGCTTTAGTTTCTTATTCATTTTACAGAAGAGGTTGTAGCAGTGGGTTTGTATGGCTTTCTAGTCTTTTTCAAGAATGACGTCCTTTATAGTAGGAACTCCTAAATCATCGTGAATCCTTCCTTTTGTTACATACCAAGAGGCATAACAATAGATCTTAATATTTTTGATTAACATCCACATAATTCAATTCCATACGTCCAAATGGGTTTAATTATGACATTATAAAGCAGAAGTTTATTTTCTATTAAAAAAAAATTATAAGTACACTGAAATTGTGGACACAGTTAGATAAATATGTAAAGAAAAACGTTATTAAACAGTCACACAAAATAATTTTCTTGTTATAAATTACAATGAACTGAGTAAAAATGTCTTTACTCAAGAAAATCCTCTCACAATCTAATGAATAAGTGGATTCACTGGGCGCACTAATTGTTGAAGAAAGTAACAATTCTTAAATAAAATAAAATGAAAGAAAAATCGTCACCGACTTTTAACATGGGTCTAGTGGGATTAGATTAGATTCGATCGGATGGAGTTGGATTAGAACGAAATAGTCTGAGATCGGATTAGAATGAGGTAGGTTGGAAAGGGATTGAAAACAACAGAACTATGATCACTTAACATTGTTTTCAAGCTATTTAATAAAGTTAAGTCAATTCACTTTATTTGTTTGAAATTGAATGGAAAGACGCCGATTGGCTCTTGCATTTGTTTGCCTTCAGCCTGATGTAACCTTGGTGAATCCTACAAATTTGTATATTGTTTTCGCCAACGCAAATCAGTTAGTTTCATAAATCATAAAATAATAATAAAAGTAAACTGGACTGGGCTTGGCTTGGGAATTTTGAAAAAATTGGAATTTTTTTCAAACCGTCTTAATTTCAATAGATTCGATGATGGATGATGCTTTGGATTTATTTAATTTCATTAACAAATAACTGGATTGGATTTAAGCCAATAAATTCTCTCGTTATTTTATAAACGAATTATTTTTAAAAATCCCCCAATGTTTTTATACAGGTATCCACGGAAAAACAAAACAATATCTCATTTAAAAAAAAAAAAAAATGAGCATTCATCTGAGAAACAAATATTATAAAGAAGATTCTGTTTTCTAAAATTCATTAGCAGTCAAATTCCAAATTTATGGTTTTAAAGATAAAGCATTTAATAAAGATTTAATTGTCGTTTCTGTTTTGTATCTTAGTTATTTTAAAAAGCGAATTTCTCAAAAACGAATCTGTGGATTTCAAAAGTTGAAATGCAAATTACGTAAGCTTTTAAATGAGGTATCACTCAACCCCTAGTGTAATTTGGGAATTTTAGTGTTGGTACCCCTGCAACTAAGGGGCTGAAGATATGGAGATTATTTCTCCGCCAAAAGTTGTCCTCCATCGATCTAAAGTTTACGTTTTTCAGCGATTTTAAGAAAAAAATTAGGTTCTTAGATACTGAGAGTGTTTCGTTTTTTCGTAGACACTTGTATATAAACTCTATACAAGTGCCCATTTTCTATCTCCTACATGGGTAACTTTATTAGTATTGAAGATACAGCATCGGTTAAATTAGCAAAGTTGCTCAGAAATTTGATAGTATTTTCAGATTTATTAGTCATTGTCAACTTTCGAAGATATTTTTAAAAAAATACATATTTTTGGAACCATTGAAGATAGAACAAAACTAAAAATGCCATCTGATAGTAATTTTTACGTAGAATTTAATAATCTTAATTAAAAATTCATGGCGGACTTATTTGAATTACTTCCGCTATAGTAAAAATTTTAAAAGAACCATATCAAACCTTAGATCTATGAAATCAGAAAAAAAAGCAATTCAATGAAGTCATGGCCAACTGTGATTGCCATTTTAAAATACAAATTTATTTTATGCCTTGTGCGCCATGAATTTTTAATTAGATTATTAAATTCTACGTAAAAATTACTACCAGATGCCATTTTTAGTTTTGTTCTATCTTCAATGGTTACGATATGCACAACTGAAAATTTCGGCAATTTTCAATTTTTTTTAAATATCTTCGAAAGTTGACAATAACTGACAAATCTGAAAATGCTATCAAATACTCCTCAAATTTCTGAGCAACTTTGCTAATTAAACCCATCCCGTATTTTCAGTACTAAGTAAATTACCCATATAGGGAGATAGAAAATGTGCAGCCTGTATATTGCAACACTTGCAAGTGAGTTAAGTTGGATTACGACTGAGTATTCAACTTATTGTAATTATTAATAATAAGTTTTTTTTTCCTTTTTTGGGTTTTTTCGGCGATGTTGGTTATAAATTAAAGGCAAGTTTTGGTCTGACTACATTTTCTTTATTTATTATATAAACGTTTCGCTGAAAATATTTTCAGCATCTTCAGTATTTTTTTTCGTTGAAAATTTAGGAGCGCATTTTAAAGGTTGTTTGTTGGCAAACGATCGCGTGCAGACCTAAATTTTCAACGAAAAAAATACTGAAGATGCTGAAAATATTTTCAGCGAAACGTTTATATAATAATTAAAGAAAATGTAGGCAGACCAAAACTTGCCTTTAATTTATAACCAACATCGCCGAAAAACCCCAAAAAAGAAAAAAAAACTTATTACAAACAAACCGGCGAAAACAAGGAAAAAACCAATATTATTAATAATGTTAATTCAGCCATTTATGGAAAATCAAAATAACGACGTTTGTGTGTGCGTTCTATTTTTTTACATTAATTTATTATTGTTGTGTTTTTTTTTATGAAAAATAGTCGGTTATTATTATATAATTATTCCAGCGGTCGTTACAAGGTGAAACGTAAAAAAATTTCTGTTCCTGAAAGAAATTACCTACAATATCCCAACTCAGATACGAACCCCGGACCTTCAAACTATACCATCACTCATAATTTCGACAAAATGAGCACCGAGCTGACGAGCACTGATATGTATTTGAAAAATTATAATCATTTTTTTGCACACAAATACAGAAACAAAAACCGTCTATTATACAGTGTGGTGATAAAGTTTGGAACAAAATTCATAAAAGCGTTCTATAATGTTTTTAAGAAAATCGCCCGGACAGGTCAATTTTTGTTTTTGAAATGCCGTCTTCTGACGTTAATTTTTTTGGAATGACGTCATTTGTTTTTGCACAATGACGTCATCATAATTTTTTTTAAATGACAACCCCCACTTTTTTCTTCTGTCTTTAATAGACCTTCTTACTACTTGAACGGTGATGTAAAAAAATTGGTACCTTACATAACAATTTTTTGAATAAATAACACATACATTTTTTTCTTTTAAACAAAAATTCTTTTTTGAAGAAAAAAGGTTATTTTTTTTCAGAAAAGGAGGTCTATCAAAAGCAAAAGAAAAAAATAAGAGGTGTCATTTGAAAAAATCGATAATGACGTCATTGCACCTTAAAGCTTCACTCTTCGTCTTAGATACATAAATTACTGTTATTTGCTTTAATTTAGAATGTTAACGATTATTATTTCTACTAAATTATAACCACTGACGATCTGAAGTAAATGTGTCATTTATTCAAAAAAATTGTTATGTGAGGTACCAATTTTTTTACATCATCGTTTAAGTAGTAAGAAGGTCTATTAAAAACAAAAGAAAAAAGTGGGGGTTGTCATTTAAAAAAATTATGATGACGTCGTTGTGCAAAAACAAATGACGTCATTCCAAAAAAAATTAACGTCAGAAGACGGCATTTCAAAAACAAAAATTGACCTGTCCGAGCGATTTTCTTAAAAACATTATAAAACGGTTTTATGAATTTTGTTCCAAACTTTATCACCACCACCACCACTGTACAGCCTTACACCCAAAAGGATAGATAGGCTTTAGGATAAAGCAAGTAAGTTTCTGGTATGTTAAGAAAGAAATTGAATAACTATTACTACGGTATAGAAGAAATCCGAGTGGTTAGACACTACATTAGTTTGCCTTTTCCATCCTAATTATTTAACAATTATTTAAAATCGCCGATGCACTTAAATTATAGTTACAAGGTACCCGGTAACTCAAACTTCTAATGGGGTAGTTTTCTGAGAGGAAAGGTAGGTTCTTTCCTCTCATTCCCGTTACGAGGGTGTATTATTCTTCGAATTTCAGTAAGTATTTTTGGAAAAAAACCTTTTCATAAAGGTTAAATGAAATGTTGGAAGTGTCCTCCACCAACTTTCATACAGTCATGAAATCTGGTTCGTCGGTCTATTATCCGTTGTTAAAATTTACTCATCTAAAAATGCTCTCTTAGTGAATGCATCGTAGTGAGGAGCGTTCCAGCCTGTTGAAAAATAAACGAGTTTAATAATAAACTTGGATTTTCATCACGTCGATATTGGCTGTTGTGTCTGTTGATTACACGATTAAAAAAAAAAACAATGTTCATCAGAGAAACAGATGCAGTACACGACATTATTTACGACGATTAGGGAAACGTGAAAATCTAATAAGAATTGTCGGTTCCATTCTTTTCTAGATTACAGAGGTTTGGACTACCAAGGGAAAGAAACTTAAACTTGTATTTACTATTTACAATATGTGTGTTGTTATATTGTTACTCAAAGATTATTTATTAATTATATTTATCAATTCTTATTATATATTTATATTATATATGTATTTCCTCATTTTTTCTTCTTTTTTCGTTATTGAAAAATTTATATACTTTCGCTTTTGTTCTTCTCTGAGCTCTTAATTGCTTCACATTTACTATACATATAACAGTGAAATATGAGCTTTCCCTCTTCCCTCACCCCATACATATTTACTTACTCTTCTGAATCGTTCTTTATACTCTTTTTCTTCTTTCCATCACTACATACTATCACCTTTTCTTATTATACTTTCACCTAGGGTTGTCAACATTTGCCAACTACTCGCCTAGAGGATTGGCCAAATTGTTTTTTTATAGAAGCGAATTAGGGGCAATTCTGATTGGTCAATTAATTAATAAATTGACCAATCAGAATTAATATAAAAATATATATTTAGAATTAAATGTTAAACAAATATTTCGAAGTAAAAAAAAAAACAATGAAATTCAACGTGTTCATCTCGCAATTGCCATAATTTTTGAGGGGCAGATAGCTTATTTCACACATTGAATTGCATTTATTCTATCGAGCTATATACAGCGTGTCCCAGGACGTCTACAACAGCCGATATCGCAGAGACGGTAGATCTGATTTATTTCAAATTCAGGATATCTGTTTGCGCCTTAGGGAAGATCATTTCTGTAATATTAAAACTTCATTCCCAATTTCCACTTCCCAGCAACAAATATTGAATTACGAAATTTAAATGGAACACCCAGTATATTTTTATGCCATTTGATCAAGTTTTAAGTTCTTTTTCGATCGCGTATAATTTGTTTTAATGTGTATTTTCGAATAAGGAAACAATATACTGGGTGTTCCATTTAAATTTCGTAATTGAATATTTGTTGCTGAGAAGTGGAAATTGGGAATGAAGGTTTAATATTACAGAAATGATCTTCCCTAAGGGCTCAAACAGATATCCTGAATTTGAAATAAATCAGACCTACCGTCTCTGAGATATCGGCTGTTGTAAACGTCCTGAGACATTCTTCAATCCTAGTTTCTTTCAAACACTTTGAAACTATTATTTAACTTTTAAAATGTAAATTAATTTAAACTAGACAGTTGAACAAGACAGACATTCGCCCTAACTAAATGACGCGTTGCCAACTTCGTACGAAGATTGGGCGGTTTTGATATTCACAAAGTGAAATGTTACAGAATAATTAACAAGCCGATTTTAAGTTTTAATATTAAAGAATAATAATTAAAACATTGATATTTCTGGTGAAATTACTAGAAAACTGGAGACTGGATAAATGACACGGTAGGTAACCCTACTTTCACCGTAACATTTTTTTTGCAAAAGTTCTCTATCATGTATTCGCTACCACTAATGCAAGTCGAGCTCGTGTGTCAATAATGCATCTTTTAATACTTAGTTTTCTTTATGACACAATAAGATGACTTGAGCTGACTAGAACTAGAATTAATAATTTACTAGAATTGTAAATTTAACTAGCATTACCAGTTTGTAACAACTAAGTATTTCTTCCAGTAAATTTACGCTCACCTAAAGCTTTTGTAAATTTTTTTTTTCACGACGATAAATTTCAAAGCGTAACGACGCACGTTTAGTAAATCTTTAAAACTATAAAAGAAAATAAATCCCAATCTAATTAGTTTAAGAAAGCCGTTAGGTCTGATAATCATCTTAAAAAGGATATGAGTAACGTCATAACATGATTAATAGAATGAACAAATATAATTTGCATGCTGTCGGAAGCTAGGATAAATCACTTTTAAGTGGAATTATAGGTTCGAACTCGTAGGACGTTAAGTCGGTGCACAACTAATAAAGACGATATTATTAGTAAGTTACTATATTTCAAATAACTAATATGGAAACATTTTGATTTCATTAAAGTTATTTAATATATTTTCCACTAAAGCACGGGAAGTTTGAAAAATAAGCCTTGAAATTTGATCTTGAAATTCAAATAATAAAAAAAAAAGGTTTTCTTTATCTTAATGGATATCGAAACAAAACATTTTAAAAAATAATAATTGAAACAAAATGTACTTATGTTCCCATGTAATGAATTTTATAATAATCTATTTTCTGTGTTCGATATGGACGTTCCTTGTTATCAAATTAAAAAAGTATTATCACAGTAAATATAAAAAGTACAAACTTAATCTTGATTTACAAAACTTTAGGCAAATAAGAAATTTAGTTAAACAACAAATATCAAACGCCTACAAAATATATTTACTAAAAGCAGTAGGTATAATTTCAGATCCCAAATTTTTTTGGCGTTAACTTCCCTATGCATGGAAGATCGCACGTCTATGTCCTATCCTAAAAGATCTATCTTGCGTACCCAATTATAGACCTTATCAAACTTCACAAAATGGATCGTCAGTTGCTTTTCTTTTTACTGAACTGTTTAAGATAATTGGTCATCTTGGTTTCATCAACAGCGTGACAATGATTTAGATCAAAAAAAGTATTGTATTGTCGTTTCCTAAAATTAATGTTTTTAGTAAGCAGTGAATATACACAGTAACAATAAACCTTGCGTATGAACTTTAGCACGACATTTTTGAATACGACATATCCAGTGGGTAGTTCCAGTACTTGTAATGGTACGAAGCAAATTAAATTTAAATTTATTAACGAACAGCAGTTTTCCACAACATAACACTTTCGACTATTTTAACTTCCATCATTACTTGAAAATCGTCTCTTAAGGTATGAATTAATTTTTTCCATTTGCACGGCACGAAGAGGAAGACCAAGGAAAAGCTGGAGAGAAGGAATTGATAAGGAGATTAGAGATAGAGGCTTGGGAGAAGATCTTTGGAATGACCGAGAAAAATGAAGACAGGGTGTCGGAAGACGTAGGAGAACGTTTTTAAACCCGACTTTATGATGATGACGACCATTTTATCCCTTTAGTTGCTTAAGCTTTCCTGCGTTAATGACTGTCCACCAGTAGAGGTCATTTCTGGCAATGTGACGAAATTATCTATGGCTTCCTACTGTGAATCCTTTATGTAAAGTGATCGTGTTACAAAAATGTATATGGCGTTTTGCAATTACCTCCAAAAGATGTAAAAGAATCCCATTACTCTTTATGAAGATGATATTGATCACATTCATTTGTCTTGAACATAAATCTAACAACGATTTGAGTATTC
The DNA here is from genome assembly GCA_018397195.1 of Lethrus apterus. Classification (NCBI taxonomy): domain Eukaryota; kingdom Metazoa; phylum Arthropoda; class Insecta; order Coleoptera; family Geotrupidae; genus Lethrus; species Lethrus apterus. The sequence goes on from JAFFZR010001442.1 coordinate 13,021, forward strand.
TGGCTCACTGGATTAGTAACAATAAACTTTTTGTAAATGGGGCTAAAACCAGTTACGTTAGATTTCACCCAACTGAGCAACAAACTCATGAAATTATTTTATTGGTAATGAGATTATGACATTTTATAGTATTTTAATTTATGCCTTATCAACAAATATGAACTAATACTTAACAATGATTTTCGTAATTATCGTTAAAAACAAAATAGCTACTCCTAAAAGCAGGTTAACTTTGTATTAAAATTCTCCCAATAATAAATATACAAGTTGGGATTAAAGTATGGAATATTTAAAAGAACGCTGGTCATAAAGCGAAGAAAAAACACTATTGGATTCCACTACAAAAAAATCTATTTAAAATTTTTTGTGATGATGTCATAACTACAAAACACATGAAAGTCGGAACGTGAATCGCACACATTAATGTGTATTTTTTAAAAATAACATCGACATGTTTCAGCGTTTAAAAAAAAATGGTTGGGTTCGCTTTTTTAAATATTCCATACTTTAATCCCACTTGTATAATAAACTTCCTCAGGAAATTAAAGATTTGACAATTTAGAAATTTAAACAGTAATTGTATGGTTTTCTCGGTTTTCTCTTTTGCTTCCAAATTTTGTCATTTCAATTATTAACTTTTAACGTAATAGCATTGAAATGAGATTCCTGAGAAGAATTCAAGGAAAAACTAGGATGGATCGATTAAGGAACCAAACATACAGAGACCAATTACAAGTAGCCCCCATAGTAAAGAACATCCAACAAAACCAACTAAGATTGTTTGGACACATACAGAGGATGAAGGAAGATAGATTGTTTAGACAGGTGTACGAAGCAAGGGAGAGTACAAGAAGACGTAGATGAAGACCAAGAAGAACGTGGGAAGGCGAGGTAAGAGACGCCGCCGACGAGAGAGACTTGAGCTGGATAGAAACAAGGGAACTAACCAGGGACAGAAAAAGATGGAGAGAGTTTTGGAGGAACATCCCAGAAACGGCAACTCCACAGGAACCTTACACCGCAGGCTAGAAAGGTTATTGATTGAAGAAGAAGAATAACTTTTAACGTCTCTTTTAAAATTTTTGTTGGAGTGAAAACTACGATATGTGAACATGTTTTCTTCCATTGCGATAAATAAGAGATGGATGAAAAAGCGTAATGACGTGTTATAACCCTGAAACTAAACAACCTACAAACTAAAAAACTTACATGTGTTAGTCAACTAACGATTTTAACTGAGTTGCAATTACAATAACTGCTGATTTTTTCAATACTTTGTGATTTATTAGTAATACGATCGATAATATCTTAAGGTATGTTTTCCTCCACGGTCGTCAGTCGCCGACGACTGCGACTCAGTAGCGACGACTTATTCGCCAATACACATACAATGCTTTTTAAATCTGTTTGTTTTCCTAGCGGCGACTGAGTCGCCGCTACTGAACTTCATTCAGGCACGTTTTCCTCGGTCGTCAGTCGCCGGCGACTGTAGCTCAGTAGCGACGACACATTCGCCAA
>JAFFZR010001444.1:0-14322 GCA_018397195.1 Lethrus apterus
ATGGCATAAAAATATCCAAGGTGTTCCATTTGAAAAAAACGAGTTTTAGCCTTTTAAAGATGCTGCAATTCATTATCAATTTTGAAACACCCTGTATAATATAACGAGGATATTTGGTATTGACTGTTTAACTTGAAGCATTGTTACCATTATGCCAACGAATCGTTACAAAATCGTCGTTAATAAAAACATTAATTTTTTTTAACTAAAAGTGGAATATCTCGAAAACCGCTCAATTTTAGTATGGAGTCTGTAGTACAAACATTCCCTATTTTGTTCCGGGGAATCTGAAAATGCGACTATATACAGGTTGTTCCATTTAAAATAACTAAGTTGTATAACGTATAGGCAAAACTAAACAACTTGTATATTTCAGAATAATTTTATGGTGTAGAGTACTTGACTCCAAACAACTTTTACTTGAAACATTTTTTAATAAAGTGAATAGGTAAGACGTAATAGACTGACCCCAGATAGTTGGCACACCCGGTATAATATATTTTTTTTCTTGTTGGTCATTTGTTGAGAAAAATAGAGGCATTGATGATACTGTGTGGGTTTTATTTTGGTGTTATTTTCCTTTCCCCTTTTCATTATAAATCCCAAATAAAAATCCTAACTCCGACTGTCGAAAAGCTACCCGTAGTTAAGGATAAAGTGGAAGCTCCGTCATAATTACCGGTACATACTGATGCCCAGTAATGGCTATTATGCCTGTAGGGATTTTTTTTTTAAATGTTTCTTCTTCCAAGATCACATCTTTTACGAAATTTTCGTCTTCTTGAGTCCTAAACAGAAACTATTTACAAAAACTCACACGTCTTGGCAGGTCTTCATTCTTTAGGTTTGGCATGTTGACCAATTATGTTTTGCCAAAATTTTATCATAGGTCCTAAATGATGCCGCTAAATTAAATATCTTCGGAATCCAATATTAGTTTAACTTTTGTAACTTGGGGTCTAAATGGTCCAAATTAAATATAAAAAATCTTCGTCGTACCGATTCGTTAATATCTTTAACGGAAAGAACTGTCAATTTTTCTTGTATTTTTCATAGCTTGTTTGAAAGTAACAGCAATTGTTGGTACTGTTTCGGGGCATACAAGAAAATTGCTCAAGAAAAGGAAAATTTTGTAATTAAGTTCAAGTGTTTTTAAATGGACGGGATTTAGCCATACAAAGTTACTCTAAAATTTCTGAGTAATAAATATTCGTAAAATATCCCATTACAAACAATTAAGTTTTTGTATAATATTATTTAACATACTTCAATTTTGAGTAGTGTTACAAAAACACTTTTTTTTTGTTCGATATCGACGACAGATTTATTAGTTGTTTAAAGGTAGGACTACTCATCTGTCAAAAATTTCAGAAAAAGTCAAATATCTCGATATCTTGATATCAACTACCGATTTATATGGTTAGATCTCATCTGTCAAATATTTCATTAAAAGTCAAGCATCTCAAAAACAGTGCCCTTTAGGTGTACACAAATTTCATAAAATAAAGTTTATTTAATGTGAATTTAAATATATACAGATATTTTTGATATGCGATGCATGAATTAGTTTCTAAAAATATTTTATGCCGAATTTTCAAATTTTCATTCACAATGATTTTTTAAAATAAAGCTAATTGACACTCCTATTTCAATCTCTGACTCTGGCAAAAAAATACTGTAAATATTTCATAAATTTAAAAGTATTAATCATCGCAAGTTAACATGGTGCATTTTTTTTAATTTCAGGAGAAACAACGTCCTCCATTATATAATCCAGAAGACTATGCTCTCTCTCTTCGAAAATGGGGACGAAGACCGCCTGCAAATGGACCTGGTTTATATTCGAGCAATAACACCCTCGTCGAAACGGAAGGAACAAGAACTAAAAGTCATTCTTTCAGAGATTATAGAAACCCAATGCTTTCTGAAAGCGAGATGACATTGAGACAATTTGGTACCGTATCCGAATTATTGTACAAGCTGAAATCAGACTTGAAACTATCGTATGTGAGGTATGACAACAATAAAACATTTTTAATCTTTAGAATCTTACCCTAAAATTATTTTCAGTTATACATACCTATAGCACGTCAGCACTATTACAAATCGATTTGTAAGATTTAAAAAAAAATTAACAAAATCCGGTATATTTTTGCATACATTTTAACTGCCATTTTATTGCCATCTTTGCCTGTCTTTTAACATTTGTTTATGTTCCTTCTTTTACTGTTGAGTGTTTCTATACAGAAATGGAATGCCCAAACCATTCCATAAGTGAAAAGTTCAATTAGATTTTAAAGATAGGTTTCATTTTGTCCCTAATTGTATCTTATTTTTTGGAACGCCAATTCTTTTATCAGTGACGTAGTTTATCAGTGAAGATGTAAAAACTTTGTCGAAATAGAAATGGAAATTGTCGAACCCGGCTGATGAATGAAGGAAGCATCCCGCGTACCGCGTCCTTATATTTTTCTCTTAAATTTGTACAAGAGCCCTGATATGGTTCAAAGTAGACTATAAATCCCATTAACCCAAAACTTATACACCCATATTATGGGCTTCCCCCTATTGAATTGCGTGCAGTCATGGCGCCCAAAATAGTGTACCATGGCTTCATCAACTGAATGATTTTCTTCAAAAACTTTTGGTTCAGCAACATTATCAGTGCTCTTACTTTGGCAAACCGATCGCCTTTGTCCAAATAATTGTGGGCACAATGGAAGCTGCGAAAGAAAACTTGCAATTGACGAAGAAACAAGTTTATTGTTAATGTTGTGCGAATTTTGCCATTTCTTTCGAGACACGGAGCAATAACCAGTCAATATTACAATACCAAAAAAAGCAAAACATTTTTTTTTTTTTTTGAGCAGATTGGATACTAAACCGAACAAGGTATCCCATAAGGTATGACTCAAAAAATAACTTGAAATATCAGCTAGATAAAGCTTATCTTTTGTTATATACCAAAAGATGTAGTTTCCATTCCAATTTTATTGTTTTCTGTAGCTTCATCTCTTGAACATATGTGGAAAAGTGTCTCAACTTTTAGTGGCCTCTCTGTAGATTTTACTCCATTTTGGAAAATGTTCTTGCAGATCAACGCTAACCAAGAAATGAAAGTCTTGTCCCAATCTTGTTCCATATCTTCAACTCTTTCTCCGTTCTGTTCTACAAAAACTTGGTAAATTGTTCAGCACATCATTATCCTCTTCCTCAGAATCTTCGTAAAATAATTTCGCCAGGGATATATGATGCGTCGTCTATGTTTTCAACTTCCTCAAGAAGCTAGTTTAGAGTGAAAGTCTTCTTCCATCGACTGAAAGTGAAAAGATGTGGAGTGACAGTAAAATATAGTATAGTACCTCTTGAACCTACTGCCCTTTTAAAAGGCCTGTAAGATTCGGAAGCACATTACAATAGTTGTTTGTTGTAGATAAATATATTACACCTTAGTAGTCCTTTGTTGTTCTTTGTACTAGTGTATTATACAGGAAATTTAAATAAAATATTACCTCCAGTGCTGGTAGTCATTCATTTCTCAGCAAACAACATTTACTTTCAAAAAACTTGCGAAAGCATATGTAGATTGACATATTACAGCATACTCATTTATAATGTCAAATGACAGCTGTAAACGTCGTTTAGATCTACCTACTTCTTTCTTATTGATATTTTTGGTTGATAACCATTACAGTATTTTAAAGTACTATTGGGACGAAAATATAATAAGTAATCGGTATTAATGCCAAAAGTAAGAAGAAAAAAGACACCACCACCTGGAAGTTGGGAACTGATAGAACCAATCTTTGATGAACTTGAACAAAAAAAATGCGTGAAGCGGAAAACGGTCCAAGGAACTCCTAACAACACACAAAAATCGCCGTCCTCCACTAATTTCACGCAGGAGTATCCAACAATAAGCTCGCAGATGTTGTTTATCTGCTATATTCCTCCTCAAGTACAAACCATGAATATAATACACAATCGGTTACCAGCGAGGAAAACACAACTCTGCAGCCAAATGACTTTCAAGAGGTTCAACCAAGGAAAAACAGGAAGCGATTAACCAGCAGTCCTCAAGAAACAAAGAAAGTAGCCTCAGAACATGTCAGAATAAGCAATCGGTTTCAACCATTTGCTACTATGGTCAGTACAAATGAAAGTAGTACTAACCAAAATTCTCTAGCCACACAGAAAAAAGAAAATGCACCTCCCTTCATATTGCATTTTGTTGAAAAAATCCTCCATTAATGAATCTACTAAACTCGGTTGTAACCAAGAAAAACTATTACTATGAAATCCTAAAGGGCAACAAATGATTACAGCAAACGATATCTCGTTAGATTGGAAGTTCACCCAAATGTGTTAGCAGTGAACCTACTTGTTAATAGTGAGCAAACACAAAGACTCAAAAGACATAAACCTCTAGATTTACCTTATAGATTTTAGTTAAGTTACTTTAATTTCTTAGTATAAGCTAATGTCAATCACATACACATACAACAATCCAAAGAAACTGGAAGAATTTTTTATCATTGGACAGCAACTTATACATACGACTAATTTTTTTTTTTATTAAGTAAATACACCAAACTTGCTTGTAGTATATTAGTTACTGATTGCAAATAGTAACTGAACATACAAACAAAAAAATGAGGTGACACCATCTATGAGTGCGTAGCCACAATCGATAACAGATCTTAACCGTCCCTTAATTTTTGTCGACAATTTACATTGAAATAAGTAATAAAAGGAACAGCTTTATTATTTTAAATACAACATTTCTCAACATTTTGAAAGTTTTTTAATTCTCTTTACAACGATATTTTATTACACTATTGTTAATTCAGAAATGAAGACCTCAGGAAACATTAAATAATACTTGGGTTGCCGTTACATTTATTAATATTAATAACAGACGGCAGTTGGAAAAAACTGAAAGAAATTTCTTGCGAAAAACTCGAATATGCATTTGAAACGATGATATTCATTTTGAACAATTTATTTAATTGCTGCCTAGTGTATCAATTCGGATATTCATGAAACGCAACCAGCAGCAGAGATTATTTTTTTCTCAGAGATTAATTTCTGATCAACCAGGATAAATTTGTCAATGTATTAGAAAAACTTTCAAAATGCTAAGAAAAATCTAAATCGTATTTTAAATAATATTTTCTATTAATAAATGTATATATTTATGTTTGTCTACATAAAGTCATAAATTAATAATCCACAATAAGCATCGTATTTTTCTCGTTGCGTTGTATGTATATATATAAAATCTGTGTTGAATACTTTAATAATTATAACTCGGTATTGAACTATTCTATCTTATTTATTTATCACCGTAATTGACAGATTATCTTTTACGTAATTTCTATTTTATTTATATATCTCCCAGGTAACATATAAGACAATCTGTTAATTTCTTCTTGAACGAGGTAGACGAACTCATCAGGCGATAAAAAACAGCGTTAATTGCCGTCTTCCTTTTTATGAAAACGATGAACACCATATTTTAATTGACAACTGATTTCCTGCTTAAGTGTTTATTGTTTTCAACAAATTTGCAATTCATTATTTTAGAAAAACCAGTATTATGCATAACTCGAGCTGAATATAAAGTAATTATTCACGTTCTCTGAGATACCACTGTACCAATTTGTTTGAATGTAATTCTGTGCGCACCATAAGTAATAAAAAACAACCAGCAAGAATGAGCCTCATCATTCAGATAATAATTTCACGAACAAATGTTACGATAAAACATGATGTAATTAGAAATAATTAATGTGGGAACGGAAATTTGTAAAAAGTCATTAAGATTAGTATAAGTGAGATATAATTTTGATCAATCTTCTAATCTTATTAAAATGAACAAAATTCATCATATTTATTAGTAAGACTTCGTAAGATTCGTGAGAAATATAACAATTTGTCGTTGATTAATTTATAATAGCATAGATCGCTATTTAGATAAACTGTGTTTATATTTACAGAATAATTTTCAGGAAATCACGTGCATTTCGTATTATGAATATTTATTGAATATGTAAATGCAAAATGGCAGTTGTCTCAATCATCGTTTGTTTATATCTGCAAATAATTACAGGATACAGATTTTTTTACAATTTCCAAAATGCAATTATAAATTATTCTCCAGAATAGCGGTTCCCAAACTGTGCTCCGCCAGTTATGAAGATGATAAAAAAAACTCTATTGCTTCTTCCATCTAGCGAGAAGAACGCAAACTATTTCCATCTAACGAGAAGAACAAAAACTGCTTTCATGGAGCGATGGAGCAATGTAAGTAAAGGTTATATAAAATGTGCATAACCTAAAAATAACGAACCAAGTACAACTTACTCGATGATTCAATTTTGAATGACGAAAACACTATTTGAATGGTTGTGCAAATTATGTTACTTGGCAGACTTTTTTTCAAAAATGAACGAATTCAACACATCCATGCAATGGAAAGGCAAGACAATATTCGATGCTAATGACAGAATTGCCGCGCTGAAGAAACAGATATTGTTCTATATGGAAAGGCGTCGAGAATAAGGATCTGAAATGTTTCTCATTGACTTCAAACTTTTTAGAAAAAAAAAAAAAATGAAAGAATCATTGTCAGCCATAATAAAAGAACACCTTCACAATTTGCTTCAAGATTTGAATTCATACTTGCCAAAGGAGACTCAAGAATCGATTCGAAAGAATTTTGAATGGATTGTAGATCCATTTTCAGTGACTTCGAAACCAGCAGCCCTCACTGCGGCAGAATATGAGGTCCTTGTAGACATAGTTTCAGCCACTGTCAGGCATCATTTAAAAGCAAACCACTTCCTCCACTTTGGGCTCAATTGGTGGAGGATCTTTGGATATTAAGTTGAAAAGCTAAATTGGCCCTACTGCTGAAACGGGATACCAGTTAATTAGTCAAAAGCTGTTTGGCAATGACCAGACCAAGTGCAGAACAAAATAAGAAATTAGCGACAAGAGAGACATGACTTCTATTACAAATTTTTAAATTAAATATGTTATTAAATATATTTAATCATGTTTCTATTAAAGTCAGTATTTTGAGCTTTAATATCCTTATACTTCATCTCTTTTAATATTGACCCTCACAACCCTGAACTAAAAAATGATTTGAAATTATTTATTAACCAGCTTAAAATGCTCTGAATTGTGATTGTGTTTAGTAAGCCTGGAAAATAAATTGCGGAAGATGCATGGCCGCATCTGAAGGTTTAATTTCTTTCTAAAACCAAACTGGTTATCTTTTCAGTACTTGTTCTTTTGTATAGTGGATTCAAATTTTCCTAACGTCAATGAAATAAGTAAGTATCTCTATAATTTTAACTGCTCAGCCACCATTCTGCCAATTCATCCAATTTCTCACCTTTTGCATCTGTCTCTTCTTTATACATCTTCTCCAATTCAAACCAACCCAACTGAATCCGTACGTAGATTCATGGTTTTGTGTCTTCTAAACCCAAAAGGGTTCTTTGTTCTGATCTTTTGAATATTTAAAAAAAACAATTTCTTGCTCATTTCAGTTTAGCTTTTAATGTTTATAAATATATTTCTCAATTTTATTAGAAAAAGCACACTTTAACATCTGTTATAAGCTTGCAGTTTTTTTAGGTATAAGCTATTTGTGAAAAACTATATTTCGCAAATGACGTCTCCTCTTGGCGCTCACAAATTCTTTTCAAATGACATTTTTTAATTGTATCCTATGATATGCTCAATATTTTTCATTACATAATTCTTTCGGTTGTTTCCTTCAGTTAACCCACCAGGAAAAATCGACAGCTGTCATCGAGGAATCTTGGAGGTACAACAAACTGTCACCTTTTCAGGCTTTCAGTGAAACAACTGTGTATTTTCTGCAAGCCAATAGTTCATATTGTTTGTTGACAAAGCCACTGAGGTGTAAAATTGTGCTTCGTCTGACATCCGTAATTTCTGAATCTGAATCTGAATCTGAATCTGAATCTAAATATGAATCTGAATTTGCATCTGCTACTTTGACTTCTAGTGTCTCCCGCTAATTTTTTTTTTATAAAATGTAAAGGCACTATATCGACAGGATCTAACGTCTTTAAAATTTAAAGACACTAGATCTTGAACAGCAAGATCTGTTGGGCCTAATTGTCGATTAGATAATTGATAGTTTCAACACACTGTGCACTGGAGTGAAACTAATCTTTTTCCATAAATACACGTCCACCTAATTTATTTTAAGTATAGACAAATGACTGACAAATCAAAAGAAAACCCATCACGAAATTTTAAAAAAGTAACGATTTAACTTTTGAACGTGTCGGATAATCAAATATGTAAAATTTGCATCTTTAGTTTTTCATTTCCACTCGTAATTTCAAATATTAATTGTTTTCAAAGTCCACTCTACTCATATTTGTAGATGTAGATTAATTGAGCCGTTTAAGGAAAAACATTTTTACTTGTAATATCTATACATTTTCGAATTGTCAAAAATTTATCACAAATCTAGTTATGTGAAACGCAAAAAGTTGTGAAACAACTGTTATTTTTGCGTAAATATGACTAAAATTTGACATACATTTTTGCTGTCTAAATCAATCAATTTATTTTATTTATTTTACACGTAAGTTTTATAATTATATACCAAAATGGCCGACTGCGAATGCGCGAATAAACCTCCGGCAGAATCACAACCCGCTGGTTGTATGCCATGCAGCGTACCTGTTATTCCAGCAGGAACACCTCTTCAGCCAGTAAATCCGTGCCCACCTTCAGGAATAGCAAGTACCCAACCATGTTGTAATGTTCAAGTACCTGTTGTGGCACCATGTGCGGGCGAACCAGCACCAAAACCTAGAAGGAAGTGCCGCTATATTCAACCTGATCGACCAAAATCTTTTAGACCGGTTAGACCTTACAAACCACCATCTTCAAAAATGGAAGAAAACACAATTTACAAGAAGTCGTATTTACCGGTAGATGGTGAAAAGCCGGATGCGATTAGGCCGTCTCATAATATTTGTCTTGGTGAAGGTAAGATGTCTAACAATACCGTGAATAAAATGTCATACCAAGGACATAACAATGTTTTACCACCTTGTGCTATTGTACCATGCGAACATAAGCTTTTGGGCGAAGGACCAATGCAAGATATCACCACCAATAAGCATGATTACGTACCAAAACCATATTCGAAACCTACAAAGATAAGTCCAAGATCAAATATATTCTCTAGCGATTGTCCATTAAGCAATTCAACCACAAATAAACTGTCCTACATGCCTGTTGACATCAAAAGCGCGCACGTTGACGCCATCCGTCCAGTGAACGCAATTCCAACACCCTGTGGTAAATTTGCTGAAAGTACCATACAGAAATTATCGTATCTTCCTTGGGAACCACCGGAACGTATGGATATGCCGTGGGCGAGAAAGGCAAAATTTGCACCACCGACACGACGTATGCAAGACGATACAGTACAGAAACTGAGTTATGCAGCGCCTGGTGTGTACATAGAATGCGATGACGATTGTCCAGATTGCATAGACTGTCCAGATGATGTCTGTCCACAACCTCATCAACCGGCCAACTGCTGCCAGCCATGCTGCTGTCCAAAAGCAGCATGCTGACTTCATTGTTTCGTCAAAAAAATGTTTTCATATAAATTACTTTCAACGTGTCTACAAACATTTTGTTTACAAGTCTACATTATATTTTTATTTAGTTTTAATATATTGTATTTGTCTTAAATCATCAATAAAATTTCGATTTAAATGTTTCGTATTTTTCTAAACTAGTATTTTAGAGAAAACTAGGATTTTAACTTTTTCAAGTATGCAAAAACTAGAAACCTCCAACCTGATAAAATTAATTTTTGTCTTTCTAGCTTTGTTCAAGAATTTATTGCTGATCCATTGGATGGCGCAAACCTTCTTTTAGATTTGCTTCGAATCATTCAACTGAGCCTTGCCAACAACGGAAATTCAAGCAATACAGGAACTGCTGGTAAGGTTCCACCTTCCGTTCAAAGAAGGGCCCTTCTGGACGAATTAGGCTGTCTACAATGTTTGCTATGCTGTTCGCTTCGTTACAGTGAAGCACTCAGAAAAATTACTGGCTGTTCAGCCGGATTATTTACTTTGTCCGTATGCATCATGAGTAATGTCACAAAATCGCGTATAATCGCACTACAAGTAAGTTCTGATCGCTTTTTGTAACCTGTATTTAATCAAAGTGGTTTTCCAAACAGCTTTTGACAAAAATTTGCGTTTTAACCGACCATGGACATTCTGCGGTATCTGAAGCACTTTCAACCTTAAGGTTACGGTTTGGTGAACCTGTAAGATTTAGATTTCTAGTGGGTATGTTAACCTCAACTGGTGGCCAAGGAGAACTTCTCTCGACAGGTCTAAAATTTTTGAATGCATTTTTGGACAGTGCAGGGTCTACACAAAAAAGACTGTATGTACAAGCTGAATTACTACAAGCTGGTCTTCAGATAGAAATTGTTAAAAAGGTTTGATTTAAATATATTTTTCGGTTTTAATAATTTACTAATATAATAATAAACATAATGATTTTTATTATCCGCTAACAAATAAGATTTAGATTAGATTTAAACATTTTAGTCAAATTATTGTTTCTGCTTCAGAATGTGTCCATAAATTCTGCTTCTGCTGATAACATATTTAAAGAACTCGATCACTGGGAAAAGAAGCATATCGACGTAGAAACGTTAACATCTAAATTGGACAGTGCTGAGCGTGAAAACGACAATCTGCGAGACAAGGTCGTTCTTTTAGAAAGAAAAATTCAGGTAAAATTTAGCAATATAATATTTGGGTTGGTTTTTCATAAATGTTGTTTATAGATTCTGCAAGAGGAAAAAGGAATTCTTATGTCTTTAGAACAGTGTTTAAAAGAAAGATGTAGTGAATTACAAGATGAAGTAGTATCCCTAAAATCTGGCAAACATTCGAAAAGGTCAAATAATAGCTCTCAAAAGAGAGGTCAGTGTTAGTTACTTATGCATGTACATAGTTTTATGGCGAATTCTCCAAATTACTTATGGCATTAAACAAGTTTATAAAATTAAAATTATAATATTATTACAGATCGTTCAACTCTAGCCGAAGATGAAGGCATCTCTTCTTCAGAGAGAAGTTTAACGCCAGAAGATGATATTCAGAGAGATACATCAATTTATGAAGTCTACAGCCTACAAAGCGAAACAAGAATAATAAACCAAGAAAATAATGCAAAAACCGATATCATTAAATCACCAGACGAGAAAGAAGAAGAAACAACAATAGAAGAAGTAATGGAGGAATTGAACAATATAATAAACAATGCCGAAACGGAAGCGTACATTAAGGAAAGAGAAGAGAAACAAAAGAAATCATTAGAAGAAAAGAATCGTATCAAAATCGAAAAAGCACAAATCAAAAGTCAAACACAATTGCGTATTAATCGCGATAGATTACTAGAAGATTCCGTTTTTGACAACGAATCCGAAATAATCCCATCTAACCTACATCCACAACCACCACGAAAAACAAAAAGTTTAGTACATTTGTACGTACCAAGTGAAGATTATGATTGCCCAAAGAAGATATTTTTTGAAAACGAAACTGCCTTTACTAGCGAGGAAAGTTCTGATTCGTTACTGAGCGCTTCCAAATGTCTTCCAAAAGAAGCAAAATCCGCACCGACAGATAATCTAAATAATAATCGCGCTATTTTAAATACAATCATGAACGCAAGAGAACGCAATCTACACATTAAACGAAGACAGCGGAAACCAGATACAAAAAGCACTATGAAAAGAAGTGAATCGTTCCGGTATCCAAACATAAATACACAAACAATAGAAATTAAACATTTCGAAAATGTTAAACCTGAAGCCGTTACCCATTTTGGACAAACACCAACATCTCATGTTCACCAACGTAGATCCCTACAAAGATCCAGCAGCCACATCCATTCGCAACGCATAAAATCAAAGAGTCTGGACAGAATCGATGATGGTTTGGATGCAATGGTTGATATCGTCGTCACAAATAACGATGATCATACGCCATTGCGTACAAAGAGCGATTCGGGCAACGTTACGGCAACGACACTTTCAAGGAGTACGTCAAACATTTTTGGTAATCAGAGAGTATCCAGATGCCTCAATCAACAAAACGCAGAAAGAAATAAAATGTTTTTACCCGCCCATCGACTGGAAAATTTAAGTTCTAATGAAACGCATTATTATTTCCCACGTGTGCAAGAAAAGAAAAGTACTAGTAGCAGCTTTCTGGTAAAAAGGGGCCACGGTAACGCAGGCTTGTATTCTGGTTATATTATGCCTAGGGATAGCATCAGTGTTGCCAAAAAGACCGAATATTTTGCGTCTATTGGAAGTAAACATTCTTCAGGAAAAGTAACTGATTTGCCGTCCGGATTATATTAATTTATTATGTCCTACCTGTATATTCACATTACACATTAAGGTTTCTTACAACGACATATTTTTATTACAAGGCAAACGAATGAAATAATTCATTTGCAAATAATGTCCACGACATTGTATATATTTATTTTATGTAACGTGCAATATATTTAAATTATATTTAAGGATGTTTTATTATCTTAGTTGTTTCATTTGGGTAATTGAGGAGTCATTGGTCTTATGTTAATGACTCGTTTTAAATCCCTACAAGTTCAAAAACCATTATCTTCAAAGCAATAGCATACAGACCAATAATATAATGTAACTTCATGTCTTATTTCCACTATTGTCAGTACATACACGAATATTTTGTAAAAATCATCCAGCGTATTATTTAGCGTATTGTTAAGTTGATCTCCAATTATTTTGTAATATGTATTAAATATGTATCGTAAAAATAAATTGTTTTTAAAAATTCTAATTATATCTGTCAACTAATTTCTTTGTGTTATGGCCGATTTATGGATTCTATTTCTACAGATTAATCGTTACAAACAAAACTTGTGTCATCAAAACTGTACTTTCTAATCCAGGGTCAGCGCCAGGGCATCAGGGGCGCCGTGAGGTGCCCTGATACCAAGACATTTCTCGCCGCTTATATCAACTGTATCCAAAGATGATCCTGGACTCTGGCCAGAAGTTTTAAATGCTACATCGATACAACATTTGGTAGAAAATCCGCTTAAACAAGTCAAACATCATGATTTTGCGCGTGACACTTCGGGACGAAAATTCACTTAAACAAGTCAAACATCACGATGTTCCGCGTGACTCTTCGGGGCGAAAATTTGCGAGTATTATTATGACAGGCATTTAGGAAATGGTGAAAAGTATAAAAGAGCGTGGCTGCTCTATTCAGTGTCCAAAAATGCAGTTTATTGTTTCTGTTTGAAGCTATTTGAATTCAAACTCAAACAAAACACTAAATTTTGCAACGTTTTGCTTTGTATTTGAATGAGAAAAATGCTGTTCATTTCAATAATTATTAAACATGGATAGAGCTGTGTCAGTCTCTCAAAAATAAAACCACTATTGACAGTATTCAGCAAACACTTTTAGAAGTTGAAAATCAGCGCTGATGCGATATAATTAAAAGAATAATATTTGTGGTTAAATTTCTAAGTAGGTAGACAAAATATGGATTTTCGAGGCTAGAGCAGCAAATTATACGACCGTAACAAATAATGTAATAAAATAAAATAATGTAAGAAATAATTTTCTAAAATGTATCGAAATGTTAGGAAAAGTCGATCCTTCAATGATTGAACATATCTTGGAGATAATATCTAAAACGAAATAATTGATATTCTCGCTATTCAAATTCAAAACTTCATTTTGAAGTTATGTCGGGTTAATAAATATTTTTCAATAATACTGGATTGTACTCTGGATGTTTCACACGTAGAGCAAATTAGTATCATTATTATATTCGTTAATTTTAACATGGAAACCAGAAATAAGGCAGCGCTGGCTTAACATCATTTATACCAGAAGAACTAGACAAAATTAATTTGGACATAAACAATTTAAGGGGACAGAGCTATGATAATGGATCAAATATGCGTGGCAAAAAAAAATTGCTGGATCTAAATCTTCGCGCTTATTATACAGGGTGAGTCATAACGTACGGAGGAGACTAAAAGGGTAGTAAGAAAAGACCAAAATAAACTTTTGACAAACACACAGTAACCAGAAAGTTACAGCTACTTAAAGTTAAATCGATTAATGAACATTCTGTACAAACTACACTAGTAACTGACATTTTAAGTTTAAATTAAAGATACCTGATTGTTATTTATACAATGTAAAAT
>JAFFZR010001445.1:0-14200 GCA_018397195.1 Lethrus apterus
AATATTGTTATTATAATCAATTTCGTAGAATGTTTTCAAATTACATGTAAACAAACTCACAGAAGTGACAAATGTAAAATACTTAAAGACATTTGTTTTCATGGCAATAGATATTTTGTTTGTTTTTTCTATAGATGTCTTGAACACTTCGAAATATTTTTTGGGATTTAAAGCAAAATTTTCTTATTAAACACCCATACAATTTGGTATGTACGGAAAGTAAAAAATGTAATGAATCAAAAAATGTTAAAAAATATACATAGTGTCATTTAAAAAACCAAAGTTGTGTCCGTTTCCGGTTTAACCGGAAATGGGAAAAAACAATTGAAGGTGCCGCCAAACAGCGCACATGTTCTTAAACAAAAAACTATTTCATGGTTTTTTTGTAAAACTTAAAATAATAAAGTTATCGAGTGTTCCCTCTTTTATGGAAGACCCTGTATATGTTTCCATTTGAAAAAACGGAATTGACCTTGAAATAACCTTGAACCCATCCACCTAATGAAAAATAGGCATTGCCGTTGCATTTCCCCCTCTAAATCAAATAACTTTTGTCTGAATCATTTTTTTCAAAAACGTCTTTCTAACAAGATATTAAGTGGTCTCAAGATAAATGCCTCACCCGGTATATGGAATAATTTATGGGGGATACAAAAATTAAATATGGAAACCATTAAAGTAACGTGTGTTCTTCACGATGAGGATGCACTGGTTGACGAAATACGTGTAAGAAGAGAAGAAGAAAGGAAATTGCGGTGAAAGTGTTTTATTGAGAATGGTCTGATTTTTATGAAAAAGTCGGTGAAGGATTATAGAATAAAATTAAAGTAGAATCTTTCTTCTTTTTTATCGACAATTTCTTTTTATATATAATATATCTTTAAATGAAAAAAATTGTGTCATTAATTATTAACAGATATTTAAATCAATCAATTGAATAAATATAAAATTATATTTAGTTTCAAACATACAAAATTATAAACTTGAAATTTTAAGAGTTTCTCGTAGTTTTTGGTTGGTTTTATTTAATTCTTAGTTTCTGGTTTTTAATTTTAAATGTGACACACAGTCTCACAAAATGAAACTAATGTGACCAATTCATTTACAAGGAAGTTGTTAATGTATCTATATGTCCAAATATCACGGTCGTTTTAAATTGCATTATTACGTGTTTGTTTTGCATTTCTCACGTCTTCGGCACGTTTTATCGATGGATGCGCTCGCTATTTGACATTTAAAAACATAAGTAAATTATACAACAAACAACTTTCACTCGAAAATTCATTATGGTTGGAAAGATAAAAAAATGTTACGTAATGTGTCATCAGTTATAGTAAATAAGTGTGTAAAAATTGGAATTTATTTATTGTATTCTAAATATAAAATAAAATAAAATAAAAATATGTACACTCTGGTGAGGCTTGTCAGTTAGGACCGAATTCACAAGAAATTACACTTAATGATTTGCGGTATGCCTCATTGATGAAATCACATCTTCAGTTCACTTGGTTTTTGTGTAAAATTACTGCCTATATTGGTTATTGTAATCTGGTGCGATTTGATTTTCCTTTTTTGGATTTTCTCTGATTTCGAGGGCGGCTGCTTCCTACAACAAATAAAAGTATTATTATCGAAAAATAGTAACATTTATTACGAATCTTTATTATCAGACTTTAAAAGTTTAAAGTCAAGTAGTCACTGACTTTAAACTTCGATAAGTCTTTCTCCCACATTTTATCAAGAAAATTATTATCAATTAAATTTCGCTTAGAAAAAATTTCCTAATTTCAGTTACGTAAAAATCTGCCCTATTTGAAAAGAAAAGAATTTGAATATAGTTTAGAAAACTCATATCGTGTTACGTAAAGATTTATAAAATAGAAAGGTTTAGTTAACGACACATCACGAGTTATATAATTTTCAAAATCAACTTTTATTATAATTGCTGTTAGAAGAACATCCATCAGTTCACTAATTGACGCACCTTAATGGAAACACGTCAAACCATTTTAGAATTCAATGTTCTTGCGAAATTAGATTTTTAGATCGGCATTTGTTCCTCTTTAAATGGAGATTCGAACGAAGTTGGACTCCGTTGAGTAATCACGTTCCCTTTTGAAATAGCATGATGAGCATTTATGAAAGGTCACACGAAGCGTTTGTAAACGTCTTCTGTCTTAATTTATTCATTGCGATCGTTTATATTTCTACGTACCATTTACAACTGTATTTGTATTTATTCAATCAATTAAAATATCGATGTTGTAAGAAATGTGAGTGGCTTCGAACATTGTAAAAATTTCAATGTTAAATGAATTATGATCGTAAAATTGTCTTGCATTTATGTGACAATAAATTTGTGTGCAGATGAATTTACTATTTTTTAATCTAAAACTATTGTTAGTATAATGAGACATAATTGTTATATAAAAGGCGCGGATAGTACTTGAAAATCCAAATGTTTGGTGTTATCATGATTTTATTTCTATTTTAATGTAGTTCTCTTGTTTAATACAGTTGTAGCATATTAAGTTTCAAATAAACTACATGAATAAATTTATTAATAATTCGATGCCCAGGCATACAATTTTAATCTTTGGAAATATGTTCTGATAAAGGACGAACCTGGATAGAAAGGCTTGGTTTCATATTCCTAATATTGTTTAATATTGTCACAATTTCTCGCAAAATTAATGAAATGTTAAAAGAGTTATGTGGCCATAACATTGGATATCATATTAATAGCAAAATTTATATATATTTTTTTATTTCACGTTAAATATTATCTGAAAGGATACTTAAGATGTTAATTGCACACCTTGAAAAAATCGTTCATTTGAATAACTATATTTCTTGTCTTTCATAAAACGATTAAAACAAATATCCTAATTATTTCAATAATTAAAAATTATGTATTTGTGTTTCATATTTACCTGCTGAGCCTTAATACCGGCATATATAAGATCGAGACCTTTCTGAACCTCTGCGCTGACTGGAGGTGGTGTCGGTAAATGATCTCCTGCTGCATGAAAACCAGTCTCATCGGCAGTATAAGTTACGGTTATGATTTGTCCTTCTGGTGAGGTGTAAGTATATGATCCTTGTTGAACTTGAGCGTTGAGTGGTTCACCGTGTGGAGAGTCGGGATCTGGTCCAAGATTTTTTAAGAAACCCTCTTCCTGCGCCAAGATGTTGTTGCCTGTCTCCCAACTAGGAATGAAAATCGTTATGAATTTTAAATAAAAAATTTGAATATAAAAATTGAAGCAAATTTTGCGTCATTGTAAATATAGATTATTAAAGTGATAATTGCTGGATTGTTCTATCGCGCTGAATTGCAAATAATATCTCGTTGCGTTTTCATGTAATTTATTTTCAGTGACTTGCACTAACTTTATAATCAAAGATTGAAAAGAATGTAAAAACAAAGTCGTCAGGAAATGTAATGGAGATCATGATCAAATTTATTAAATTGTTGAGATACCAGAGAGGGGCACCACAAGAACATTCATAAATAATTTGTTTTTGTAATGGTATTTTTTGGTATAGAAATTCAAAAATGTGAAGCACAGGAAAAATATTACTTATTACATTATTAAACAACGTTAATCAAACATTAGATTATTAGAGCAATAAAAATGGAGTTGCTGAATGTTGTCTACACTTGTTATTGGTTGCTTCGTTTTTCGTTTGAAGATGACCTTTCGCGAAAAAGATCTATTAAATTTAAAAATAATTCAGAAAGTTAAACATAAAATATGTTTGGATATCTTTTTCAAGAAATAATTATCTTTATATGGATATATTATAATATAGAAACTTTAGAAAAACTTATTTATTTATTCCCCTTTTTTCTGCCACCTTAGAGGTAGTCAACAGGTCGAACCCAATTACAATGTGGTCTTTGGGTTGCGGCCACGACCGACTTACAGAAGTTAGAAACCTATTCCATCATATGCTGCAAGGATTAGGCAAACGTGGAAAACGTAATTAGAATAATCGGTCGGAAAGCCAAATCAAAGTTAGTAATATTGTAAACTTTATCTCTGAAATAAAATTCCAATGTCCGTAACTGAGATTTGAACCTTAGGCCTTGAAATTACTGGCCTACAGACTAAACCACTAGACCAATAATCCCTAGTATACAGCATAGCATAGAGTTGTCATCAATTAGATCAACAGTTATAAATAATTAAATAATCTACTTGATGAAGTAGAAAACAACTTTACAATCTCTACTGCGTCCCATGTTACGTCTGTCATATACTCAAACTATTGCTGTAAGGCTACGAAAATTGGGGGAAAAATCTAGCCTTTCGACCATCATTAAATTTATTATTAAAAACAATTTATTATGTTAATAAAAAAAATATAAATAATTTAAAATATAAAAAACAATTGTAATTATGCAAAATAATAAATAAAAACGTTTCAAGTTTCATTTAAAAAAATTGTATAACTAATTTAAATAGAAAATAGAAATAAACAAGTTGTTATAAATTTTACTTAAATTGTTTTTTTTATGTTAACTATTTTTAGTTTATGTTATCGATATTTTCAATGAGCTAAAACAAGGCTATTAATAACACTTTTCTTATACATACAGTCTGTTCACGGAAACATTCTACAATAGCTTTTTATTTAAAGATATACAAACTTGGTTAAATGGACAAAGTTTAAGTACCTTGCCATGCGCATTTCGCGCAATAAATTATAAAACAAAAGAACATCGCGTTGCTACGATACAAGCATAGCGATTCATTTTTTAAATTGAACATCCTGATTTTTATTTATTTTTTTTTGAACTCCTTAACTAGCGATCCAAGAAAAAAATTATTT
This sequence comes from Lethrus apterus, assembly GCA_018397195.1. Taxonomy (NCBI): domain Eukaryota; kingdom Metazoa; phylum Arthropoda; class Insecta; order Coleoptera; family Geotrupidae; genus Lethrus; species Lethrus apterus. The sequence continues at coordinate 4,840 of JAFFZR010001445.1, forward strand.
TATAAATAATTATAGCAGGCAACCAGAGCAACTTAAAAATATAAAAATATACAGGGTGTTCAATTTAAAAAATTAATCGTTATGCTTGTATCTTAGCAACGCAACGTTCTTTTGTTTTATAATGTACTGCGCGAAATGTGCATTGCAAGGTACTTAAACTTTGTCCATTTAACCAAGTCTGTATCTCTTTATATAAAAAAGTTAGTTATTGTAGAATGTTCCCGTGAACAGGCTGTATATTAAAGAACTTTATGAATAATTATTAATATATCTATTGCTGTCTTTAACAAACCAATTTGTGTATATTTCTTTGTTAATCTGTTTAAATTGTATATTTAAAAAATTTTGTTATTATTTTTTGTAAATTTTAATCGTGTATAATATGAATTAAAATATTTTTCTATATCATTAAACTACGTTTTTAAAAGGTAATAGTAAAATAAATCAGTATTAAAACTTATTATTTGAAAAGATACCGAAACACGTATATTTATGTGTCGTAATAAATACATTTTTATTACAAAACAGTTTTTTATTGGTTGTATCTTGAAGAATAAGATAAGTATAATTTAAATTATTTTAATAATTTGAATCATATTAATTGAGTAGATCGTTCGTTTTAATATAATTTTATGTATACGTAAATAAAATTTACTTACGCAGTTTTATAACTTCCATCTTCTCCCTGTTCTTTATCAAAGCGAATGATCGGTATAAATGTAGTAGATTCGTATCTTTGGCGTCCATCATATTGAGGTTGAGGCGAATTTGTTTGTTCTACATCTTGATACTGATCCTGTTGGTATTGTTTTCTTTGTGGTTGACCCTGCGCGTTACAAACTCCAACCAACACAATTATAACCTAGAAAAAAATTAATTACATTACATCGAGTCGACTGTTGCATAATCCAATGACACAAATTCTTGTGAAATTTTACATTCCTAATCAAGTCCGAAACACCCACGTTTTATAATGAAAGCTCTCTCCGTCTCGTATTCCGCGAATACCGCCGAACCCATTAAAGAAAGTCAAAGGTCGGAAATTGCGAGACTTACCAAAACCCTCATGATGCGTCTTGATGCTCTTCTGAACTTATTGTAAACGGACACGTGTGGAGAAATCTGTATTTATACGGTCGCATGCCACTCTTCTGAGAAATTACAAATCTCGTCCTAGAAATGGTTTTAGTCGTGATGTCGAGCAAAACTGGACGTTGGGTTTGCCACAAATGGTCTCCCTAATTCGAATTTAGAGCAATCTTTTAATAGAAAAATTACGATTTTTTCTAATAATTTATACAAGTAATTATTGTTCAATCACACGTATTGATCAAAATTGATATTTATATAAGAGTAATAAAATGCATTTTATATTTCTGTCCATTACGAAACCTTTACGTAACTGACATCTTCCGTGATTGAAAGAAAGCTGGTTGCATAAAGCAGATTTTCTTTCAAAATTCAAACAGCGATGATTTTAATATCTAATTTGAAAATTCAACATAAAATTTATTTTATATGTATTTTAATGTTAATTATATACATTCCCATGAAACAATTCTAAAGAGAAAAGTAATAAAATTTTTATGTAAAATCATTGCTTACATGTGACATGCTGCGATATTACGTTTTTTAAATAAACAATTTCGCCAAATTTCTCTCTATTAGTAAATATTTTATTTTCGAATTTTCAAATAAGGTGTAAATTAGAAATTACTTTGACAATGTCATACGATGCTTATAATGCCAGATAACAATCTTTAACAAAAAAATTGATACATTTTAGAATCTAAATTGCTTCAAATCCTCATCATAGTGTAATTCAGGAAATAGTTTTGACACTAATTTAATAATCCAATAATTTAATAATCCAAATGTTATATTTGTAAATATTCGAGGTATTTGAAGAAACAACAAATGAGTCTTCTAGTTTCAAAACTGCCTAAATCCATTTTTAATGTTATATGAGTTAGATTGCATAACAGGATCCTTATGAAAATCTCTACTGATTTGTAAAGTCTGATAATGTCAAACCCCACAAATTCCATTTAGAATTCACTGTTAAAATTTGCCTTAGTTTCAAACTCCACCAAATCTGTTGGAAATAATTTTCAAACGCCACTAAATACACATCAACTAATCAGAACGTGAATAAACAAAGCTACAACTCCAACTTTGGGTAATATAAATCCGGATCTATTAGTCTAATTTTGTTGTTGTTTTTCAAATAATAAAAAGTTTTCTTTTGTTTTTTTTTTTTTCATTGTTACGCTTTCCCTTTTTTCAAACCTACTTTGTTCGGAATCAAAACACATGCAATCCACAATATTGACTTTCAAATTCCATTAAATTCAATATCTGGCTTCAAACCCCACTAAAACCATTTTTATTTTCAAAATTGTGACTTTCTTGTAAGTATATTGTTTGTCCGCGGTGTCATTTTAGAATCTAATACAGTGAAGCAATTTGGGGGAAAAAATCATTAACGTGTTACCGCTCCAAGTTAATTACACAGTTTTTCTTAATTTCTGAAAAAGTCACAAAAGTGAATTTAGGGGGTTTTGAAACTAGAGGATTCAAATATGGTATGGGAATTTATAGATATCTTCCTGAAAAATAAAAGTAGGCAAGACAAAAAAACGAAGTAAATTAATTGACTGTTTCATAAAAATCTTGCCTTGAAGTTTTATTTCACGAATAATTACTTTATATTGATGTAAAAAAATTGCGATTTTACCAGATGAAAAATAAAAAAGTTGTCAGATCGCAGCCATAAAAGTTACCAGATTAACTCTCAAAGTCCTAATCTAAGCTCAAATAAACCTGAGTATTTAAAATTATTGTTGTATGGGTTCGGTTCGTTCCGTAATTGAAATTCAAAAGCCAACTAAAATTTTGGAATAAAAATCTATGAGTTGGATTCGCTTGTAATTGAAATTCAAAGGAATAAGGTTATAAGGTTTTAAAAGAAATAATACAAAAAAAACCCAAAGGGGTAATAATGCATCAAAAGCACAAATTACCAAAAGACTTATAATGGCAAAGTTGGATGAAAACATGGCAGCAAAAAAAACATGTTTTAAAAAAGCTAAGCAATTCTTGGTTTTGAAAAATCACCAGAAACATGAGATTTTATAAAAGTGTTCATAAAATCACCAAGTGAGTCCTAAAATCACCAAATCTGGTAAAAAATCACCTGATCTGGCAACATTGTAAGTTTTTTAATTGTAAGATACGTTTTTTAAAATGAAACAAAAACGAAAATTACGGCTTGACGACGAGTCTTAGACATTAAATAGAACTCGGCAAGCAAATAATAATGTACATTCAAAACTTTGTTTAAATAATTTTTATTTCCTAGTAAAACTTTAAACATTAAATATTTTTTTCGTCACAATTGGATACTAAAAGTTTCGATAACAAAATTCAATAAATGTTGCAAATTCAATATTTTGTACACTTAGTAGTTATTACTCGGTTTGATAACTTAACGGACAATGGTGGAAATAATCGGCTAGGTATTCAAATTTTTCTTAGTCTTACGACAATAGCTAGATTATGTAGGAGACATAACGTGGGATGTAACATTGATTAAGTATTGCAAAGTTTATTTCATCAAGTAGAGTCTTTAATTATTTATAACGACTAATGGATGGAATACATCTGTTTTTTAATGGCTTCCATAGTAAAATATATCAATACTAAAATATATTTATTACTTGAAAAAGAAACACATTTTTAAATATTTTATGTATTTGTGTGTCGTAATAAATATATTTTTATTACAAGTTTTTTATTGGTTGCTTGTTCAAATATAAAAAGATTAAGTATAACTTTGCAAAATTGTAAAACTACTTCGTAGGGGTACGGTACGCTACATGAGTAGCTAATTTCTGCAATACGCTCTGTTACGTATTTGATTTACTGGTTTTGTGAAAGAAAGATGAAAAGTAATTTGTTTTCGAATCACTGTACTTTAAAACCTAAAATCGGGTGTATTTGGGGTGATAAATCCAAATATATTTTTTTAATGACAGAAAGAAAATTGCCATAATTTATCATCTGTGGAAAAAATTGACACAAAAATATGCCACTAAATTTATTTTCTGTAGATTTTTCCATATTATGTAGGGTTAGAAATTAAAAATTACATTTTCTCTAAAAAAATAACGCTAGTAAGATGAAGTATTTCAAATAGTCAGGGCCGTTCTAAGTAATTTGGTAACAATAAAGCGCTCCTCTTCACAAGAAAATATAAGGGAGGGGAAGCGGGATGACCAGTGAAGTTTTACAGAAGTTTCGAAACAAGAAAAATTTAATATGATTACCAATAAATAAGGTACCAAATATTTTTACGAAAAAGGTGTACGGATGGATGGAAAAAGGTTGTTATATGGTTTGGTCTCGCTCCGTAAATTGAAATTATTGAAATTCAAAAAGTCAGTTTTTTACATTTTTAGTTGGATTGGCATGGGTTAGGTTCGCCCATAATTGAAATTATTGAAATTCAAAAGGTCACTTTTAAAAGGGTTAGGTTCGCTCCGTAATTGAATTTTAAAATTTATAATTTATGGTTGAGTTGGCATGGGTTAGGTTCGCTCCGTAATTCAAATTATCATATTATTGAAATTCATAATGACTGTTTTTAAAAATTTATAGTTTATGGTTGGGTTCGCTCCGCAGTTCAGGTAACAGGTAAAAAAGAGTGTACAAAAGGAGTAAAAATGAGTACAAAAGAAGTATAAAATGGAGTACAAAAGAAAATACACATCGTTTTGTAATCTTTTCCTATGTTTCTCTACTAATTGCTCTCTTTCATCTCTACCACTAATTTTAGCCCACGTAAACAACAAGGAGCACATAAACAAATTGGTATTTTACAATTTAAATTACAACAATTAACATTTTAAAATAAATATTAAAGTATGACAGATTTCACTTCAAATAATTTCACAGTTGAAGAACAGCTATTAAATATTTCTTCGTAAATTTCACTATGAAACAATTGTGTGCAATGTTAATTTTTACGTTGCAAATTTTTTATTCAAACTGGTGACATTCAACATTTTTCGGAACGCGAGCAACTTATTAGCGAGACTTTCAGGTGGTATTCCCCTAAAAGCTTTTACCATTCCTTCAAGTCTTTCCAAGTATTGCGAAGTTTCTGATGGTCACTGGTTTTACCGTTTAATTAAAATAAATGTAATTTAATTTAACTTGTTAAATTAAATTCATAAATTTTCTAGTAAGAAGAATTAAATTTGAATCAACAACCAAATTTAAAAATCATGAAATTCTCGGAAAATCGTTTTATTCATTCAATTAAAATTGACAAGTTACTCATCTCGATGACGCGGACGTTCCAAAATAAATTGGTTATTTAAAATTATTTCAAGGAGGCAATAAAGAAACCATCATGATACTTTCACTTCAAGATCGATATGATACAAAGAAAAAGCGAAACAATGGGCTATTTTTTGTTTGGCGTCAGTTTCATGATAGAATTTTTTTTTACTCAATTGTCACGTAGAGCACACCTATGAACCATCTAAGACTTTTGTGCCATTTAAACAAGGAATAAACATTATGGACCGATTAATGTAGAGCGTTTGGTCAGTTACGTAAGAACTGACATTAAACTGAAACATATTACGGTCACACGTGCTTACGTAAACATTCCATAGATGGAATTTTCGGTGCTTCTATAAAATTTGCACCAACACTGGGTGAATACAATATTCGATTGCGTCGGTTGAGCGCCAGTGACATTTATATTGTTTGTCATTGTGCAAAGATGCAAGCGCACATTTATATAAGTAGGAGGAATTTGCAACGGGTCATGAATGAATTTCAAAAACAATTTCCCGGAAAAGTTTTCTTCATTCTGTTTTTACGGCGCAAAAGTATTAATTTATTTGTAAGCGTGAAAAATATACTTTATTTGAGGAACTAACTATGGTATTTTTGATGAAAACTTTGAAATGAGATAAATAAATCAATCGTTGAAAAGTACTACAGATAAATTAAAGAATCGACACGATAATCAAAAAGAAAGATGTTTACTAGAAAACTAGAAATTTTAATAATAATACCGGAATATGAGAATTTTCTTTGGGGAAAGGACTCTTTATATTCGATTTTTCTAATGCGAGTACCTTTGAATAAAATTTGTTATAAAAAGAATAAAATTCACCAAATCGCTGTAAAAGATTTGATTCTATTTGTAAATAAGTATACATAAAAATATTGTTTTCTACATTTATTGTGAATGGTTCTCATTTTAAAAATAAATAAAAGTAATTTTTTAAATATTGATTTCAATAAATATTTTACTCTGTATAACCGAGTTTTGTGTTGGCTTCTACCAGCGCCCTAGACAATTTTTCAGGGTATGCAAGTGAAAAAATAGCCGACCCATAATTTCTTGTAACTAAAATGTTGATAAATAACAGAAATGATTTTTTATGTTGCAATTTTGTTCCACATTTTGACCTCCTTTGTGGTCTTCGGTGCAATTATACGTGGACTTTCATGACATCGTCGTATTCGGCTAGTAGCTGTATAATTTTCAAACATTTTCTATTATTTCGGTTATATAACACATCCGACATTCCTCTGAGCTCTTTCCAACGTTAGAAGTCGTTGCTCCTCTTTATCTATAGTTTTATTAGCTTTTAGTCTATTCTATTCTCTCATTTTTGAAAAAAGTTGAAATGGTCTGTTGATTTTTCATGCCGATTCAGAACATGAGTTATATGCCTCCAGTCTCTGTTCCCGTAAATTAAAGACGTGCCTGTTTTACTAATTAATTTGAAAAAAAAAACAAAATATAACATTTTTTGAATTTGAGTATATCAGCCAACGACGCAATATTTTTTCTCCATTAGCCAAGGTTCGGTAAAAGTAATTCCTAGAAAAACATCTATTTTGATTCTCTGTACCTTTGAGAAAATCAGTTTGGTCATAATTTTGAAGAGGTCCTTTTTCCACAAGACCTTGTATGATAAAATTAGAAAGAACTCGTGGTCACAAGCCCGGATCTCCAAAAATTTTTAAGTTTTTTAACAAAAAGCTTTGATTTTCCTCTGGGATTTCTCCATAACTACTCTTCTCATTTTCTTTACTTACAGAAGTTTCTTGATTTAATTTTTTGTCGAAAATGTCTTCCTCGTTTTCTTCTCTTTTTGCAGAATCTTGATCGCAGCCTTTTTCTGAATTATCTAATTCTTGGTTACTCTTAGTTTTTGCATCAGAATGTGTAGTCAGAAGTTGTAGTTATATATCTGCGATAATTAACCTCATTTATTGTGGATGTGGATGAATGATATTTTAAAACCAGGATCACATGCACCAATCACAAGTTCTTTAACTGAAAAGATTACATGGTACTTTTCTTGCTACTACGTCATTGGTTTTTGATAGTAACCATCAAAATTTTAAAAATAATTTAAGCGTCATATTGGCAGATTATACTATTATAATTGATTGGGTTAATTCTCCAATCGAAGATCATTCGTGCTCAATTCTTGTCTGGCAAGATTTTTATTTTCTTATTCGCAATGATTGCTAAAGGCAATTAAACTCGACCAAATTCTTTGGAAAATTGGTCCCGTTTAATTGCCAAAGAACCAAGCAAATGCTCATACAAATAATTGACGACAAGAGTTTACTCAATGATCTCTCTCCTCAAAATACAAAATACCACGCTAAATTAGAAAAAAAGCAACATGAAAAAGTATGGTGAATTTTGAAAAGTACAATTTATCTAATTTGTTGTAAATTCCACAACGTAACGGAATACATATGTATTCAGATTTAGAATGCTACTGCACTACACATTTTATGAGGTAATGAGGAATTCTACTAAAGGTGACATTTTTAAAAAATTTTTAATTCACTCTAATATTATAACTTACCTTTATACAGATAAACGATTTTTTATGAAGTTACGTTTTACACTCTAAAGGTTGATTCAGACTGGCGGAAGCGGAGCGATAGCGCGAGGTGGCGGCGCGGTAGCGATTTTAATGACCATTCAGTACTAAAGAGAGCGGTAGCGATGCGGGATCAGTAAACGAGAAGAAGCAGTGGTGTATGCTATGTTTGATTTATCAAGTAGTAGTTCTGACGAAGAATTGGCTTTATTATCCATTCTTATTGATGAAAGAAGTAAACGAAAACGCATTCGTAGACACGAAATACAACCAAAACGGTACCTGGAAGGAGAGTATCATACGCTATTTGAAGATTTACTGAAACATGAACACAAACTTTTTGAATATTTTCGTATGTCCATTAAAAAATATAACGAACTGCTAAATTTAATTAAGCATGATATTCAAAAGGAAGATAATAATTTTCAACGTGCCTTTCCTATTATTATACATATACGTATGTATTTAATAGTAATAGGATGTTTTATTCACGCACGCTACTGTTTGTAATTACAGCCGTACTCTTTTAACACATAGCTCCGTCCTTGTCACCGCTTCCTCGCCTCTCGAAAGTCGCTTGCTTTTCGACTGAAATCGCCGCTCTCTCGCCGCCCGCTGGTTATCGCTTTCAGTATGAATTACTGCATTTAACAACTATAGCAACGACCTAAAATACGAGAGCTGTTTGATAACTCCGTGACTTTTTGAATTTCCCGCGCAGTAACTTTAAATGCAACACTGCTGCCGTCAACCACCATCTTTTAATAGACTACTGTCAAATTTTGAGCGAGCTGCGTCATTTAGTTTGTGTTTGACAGCCATTAAAAGCAGAAAATGGAAAAAAGTGAATTTCAATATTTTCTTTTTCTTTTTACCTGAAGAAATGGCTCAGTGGTAAGAGATTTGGGTCGAATGAAGAGGTCATTACCGAAACAAACGCTTATTTTGAGGGCTTTGAGGAAACCTATTATTTGGAAGGAATAAAAAAGTTGGAAAAACGCTGGACTAAATGTATTGATCTAAAAGGAGATTATGTTGAAAAATAAAACGCTTATTTGCCGAAAAAACAATTTTTTATTCAAAAAGTCACGGAATTATCAAACAGCACTCGTAATAATACCGATTCAAGACATCTTTTATTCAATAAAAAATTATAACAATATAAAATAACTTGCTCTACAGGAATATAGTAATTTATTTCAGTAATTTATTGTGTAGTGCGTAAAACAAATAAACATTTATGAACATTCTTTCATAAAGTTCACATTGTAAAATTTAGATAAACGTTTGTAAACATCTTTCTCTTTATTTTGGACATATCCAGGACACTTTAGAGGATCATTTAATAATTACTGAAACTAAACGTTAATTCGTAATCATTATTTATTCCACTAAATAAATTTCAGTAAAATCCTTCATTAAATGGT
>JAFFZR010001448.1:0-13731 GCA_018397195.1 Lethrus apterus
AAAAAGTATAGAACACATTTGCATCAAATCGTGAAGTGTAAGATCGAAATTTAAATACGTCATTTTTTGACCAGGAATATGGTTTAAAAGCAATTGCAAAAAGCGGCATAACGGCAAATACCAAAAAGTCGAAAATATTTTAATTTAATAGTTTAATTGAAAAGTGATACGTTAAAACTTTGAAAAAAATATTAAACGAGAAGTTCATAAACTTTTCACGAGCGACTTAATCACCCTGTTTGTATTTGTATCAAAATTGGTATATTGACAAAATTTTGTATACTGAACAACTTTCCCTAATTTTTTGGAAGTTTGTAACAAAAACGGCAGAAAAAAAATTGAAAATTTTTCCCCATTATACATAAAGTAAACTCGATCCGAGGACAGACTGTATGTAGCAAATTCTCGAAGCGAAGCACGACCTCAAGTTAGTACCTTTACTTATGAATACTGCATTTATACATAAAACTCGACTTTTTGCTCGTGAGGTAGAATACATTTATAAATTTTAAAGTTTAAAGTCGATGGACGTTTTGTATTTCACAAACTTTTAGCATAATCTTCTTATTTCTGTAGAGCACCGCGGTTTATATGCCAACATAAATAATTACAATTCTGCATCACCTGGAACGAATTATATGAAAAGTATTTATGAAATAAACGTTTTAATGACTTAATAGAACGTTTGCAAAGTTTGAAGGGTTTCGTTTTAATTAATAATACGAATGTTTCGTTAATGCTCTCGGTGAGTAAAATTTTAAATCGGCTTTTATGTAAACGTTTGCAAATATACCGGGTGTAGAATGGATTTTCGTACATAGGGATTTTACATGCAAAACTAATAATTTGCGAATATTCCCTCCGCTAATTACTTTACCACAAAACCTTAAATACAAAAATTGTAGAGCATTAAAAATAGGTCCCAATTTTTTTCTTCTTTGCTTATTAACTCCCTCAGGGACTGCACAATTAAAGGAAAAAGAATTGAAGAAATGATACAAAATAGCAACAGCCGTGATGTGTGACAACCAAAACAACAAAATTCATTCATTTGACACTAGAATTTGGCAATTTTAGTAGGGGCGTTTAAATCTGTTTTAAGCACAGTTAAAACCTATGCTCGTGTGCAGAAAAGAAAAAACGTGCTGAACACCATTTAATAAAGTTGACTTTCTCTTCTTGGCTATAGGAATTCATTTTAAGAATCAGCAAACTTATTTTGTTTGTCAAAACGTGACAGGTATTATTGCTGTCAGGATTCATGGCTAGTACTATTTATCACTTCATTCCTAATACTTTTTCTTCAAGTCTAGCAGCACCAAAAGGTGTTAGAAAATAAATAACAAAGAATTTAGATACACTGTTTTGTTGTCTACAATTTTTGTATATAAGGTTTTGTGGTAAAATAATTAGGGGAGGGAATATTCGCAAATTATTAGTTTTCATGTAAAATCCGTATGTACGAAAATCCATTCTACACCCGGTATATATTTTTTAGTGTGAAAGCTTTTATAGGACTCGTTTCAGATTTTGAAACAAAGGGATAACAATGTAATAATGGGTGGAATGCTTTAAAAATAAAATTATTATAAAAATATCGTTGAATCCTTTCAGTCAAACAAAATTCAGGATCGCTAAAAAGTATACAGCTAAATATCTTCAGAACGGTTTAGCAGAGCTCGTTGAAATTTGGGATACAATTAGTGTTTAAATTCTATCATCTATTTTTCAATTTTCTACCATCATTTATTTTGAAAATAGCCTTGTATTTTCAAAATAAATGATTGATTTTTTGTAAATGGCACGTGTGGTCAAATTTGTTATTTTTAAAAAGAGCATTTTTTTCTGAATTCAGTGATGTAACACATAACACATACCCACCTTTATTTTTATTAAAAGGTAAAATTAAAATTCAAAAATGTAATTCTGGAAAACTAAAACTAAGTAGCTTTGAAAATGCTGTTATTAGCGATCTGTCACTTGCATATTAGCCAAAAATAAAGCTTGTGTGCAATAATTAGTTTAACAATGGTACATTTAAGTGAAATTTTGCTCAACGTATTCATTATTGCCGGTAAGTAAATTTTGAACATCTTTTGTAGCATAAAAATAATGTATTTCGTGTATTTCTTTTTTCTTTTATTAAAATGTGTTCTGTTTCAGTTAAATGTCTTATTTTTACATTTATTATTAACTTTTATTTATTTTTTGGTCAAAGTGAACTGACGATAGATAAATACAACATTTCCAAGGGTACAAAAATTTTACATTTTTCAAAATTTTGTTAGTTTGATATTTTTTTTTAAAGTTTCGATTAAAATAAGACATGCATGTGTTACATCACAAAGCTCAGAAAAAAATTCTCTTTTAAAAAATATTAAATTTGACCCATCGTGCTATTTAAAAAAAAAATCAACTTAGCCTTGTATCCCCAGAACAAATGAAGATAGAAATTTGAGAAAAGTCTTAGCTGATGGAATTTCAATACTTTTAACCATGCACCAAATTTCAACAAGTTTTGATGAATAGTTTTCATAATATTTTACTGTATCCATACTTTTATGCGACCCGGTATACAGGTGTCCCAGATAGTGTGCTCACTATTGGGATCTCGTAAACTGTAAGAGATAGAGAGAAGGTTAAATGAGACAAAATGTGCGCTACATCATGGCCTACTTATTAAAAAAAAGAAACATTCAAAATAATGGTCGGTATGGATGCTACACGCAAAAAAAGAAAAAATTGCATTTTAAATTTTCGCTTGTAGCTAAGTTCGATGAAAAGATACCGGAATAGTATTTTAAGGTATTTAAGGTACTTTTTTACGTAGATTCCGAATATGTTACTCTAATCGAAATAGCTTTTTTAATTTTTGAGATTTCATAGCTAATTTTCTTATTTTAAATACAAATCGTAGGTGGCTTTGATTGTATCTAAAAGAACATAATTTGCTGTTTTCAATAATGTATAACACTTTGGGTTTATTTGTAGAAATAACAAAATTATCAGAATTTTTTTGTTTTACGCCTACCTGTTCCTGGAAACAAAGTATAAAAATTAATAAAAAGTAAATAAAACACAATTGTATGTAACTATTTACTATTAGTAAAGTACTTCAGCAACAGAAACTACATCAAATATTCAAAAAGTCGTCCATTGTTATTCATACATAACTGAGCTCTTCGCAATGTCGAATTAATAACTTTTTGTAAAATACGTCTAAATATTTCACGAAATTCTCTTAAAACACAACATTTTAATTCATTGCTGCCTCTGATGCATAGCTTAGACATGCATAAGAGTACCCAAAATTTACAAATATCGTTATAACTTTGTTATTTCTACAAATAAACCCAAAGTGTTATACATTATTGAAAACAGCAAGTTATGTTCTTTTAGATACAATCAAAGCCACCTACGATTTGTATTTAAAATAAGAAAGTTAGCTATGAAATCTCAAAAATTATAAAAGCTATTTCGATTGCGTGTAGCGTCCATACCGACCATTATTTTGAATGTTTCCTTTTTAGTAAGTAGGCCATGATGTAGCGCACATTTTGTCTTTTTTAACCAACTCTCTATCTCTTATAGTTTACGAGATCCCAATAGTGAGCACACTATCTGGGACAGCCTGTATAAATAAATGTGTCATATATTGTGACTTATGATAACGTTGATCGATAATAAATCAAAACGCCGACAATGATAATTAAGAAAACTCATTCTTAATATTAGTAAATGTGAAAACGACTTAAAGATAATTGCATGTCCATTACATGGATAAATATATGCCTTCAAGTTGGATATTAAAATCATTATTCTTATGAAGAAATAAGTAATTATCGGATAATTGTGTTAACCTTTAGCATTTTTTTTATGTTTGAAAAAATATCAAAAACAATTAACTTTTTAAACAAATTTTTACTCTAGAATATCAGAAAACTTTATATAGAGTGAGAGCATGTGCCCTAAAAAAATTGTAGACAAGGTTTAAGATTTTTAAAATTTTGAAAATTTATTTAAAGGTCAGCAAGAACAAATTGGCAATAACAAAAATATTAAAATATGTTATAATTTTTCTTTAAATCTTTTTGCGTTTGGGTTTCTGGTTCTGTTGTTCAAGTTTTACCCCACTCACCCTTTTACAACCACTTTAAGTTAGAAAAATTCTGCATAAACATAAACCCCAAAAATAATCCCTAAGCTGGGCGTCAAACTCAACCTCAAGCCTTAATCATATTTAAGTGAAGTTAAGGCTTAGCGGATGCGTCGAGAACAAAATTTGTCAACTTGTAATACGACAATACAGTAAATATTAAAGAAAGAAAAATGGTAAATCATTTATTTAATTTCACTTGTTTAATAATGACACGTAAATTTTACAACGGCGATAAATTAATATTTTAATTACTTTTATAATTTAACACGCATCCGCTCTTAACACCTCAAGTCAAATGACCGGGCATGTTAAACACTTTTATTACGTTTATAAATCTCACACAATAATGTTAACAATTCCGTTAGTATTTCTAATGCACCATGGAAGAAGTTAAAGTGTCGTGTTTAAGTGAACGAGTCGACGACGCGACGGGCGCGCACACAAAGGTGACTTCGAAATTAATACGCGCAAAAGAACAAAAAAAAAAAAAAACTTCAGAGAAACAATAACAAATGCACGCGAGGGACGATAAATCAAATCCTAAAGATGGTATCGCGAAAACGGCCGCTTAATTGAGCGGTATTTTCGACTGGAACGTATTAATCTCGTGCTAATATGGCGTTGGGAGTATGTAATTAAAAGTTTTTCGTTTATCAATGACAGCATCGGCCATTCGTAATGTTTAAAATGGTAAAGCCGAAATGACGTTTATGAATTTTTTTTGGTTACTTTATAGTGTGGGGTGTAAATTTATATTGAGAACACGATAATATTCGTGCGAAAGCAATAAGTGTTGATTATGATTTCTTTTTTATACCGAGTGGAACGTTTGAATCAAGGGATTTGATTTGATAAAAAATATCTATTTACATTATTTATTTGTAAATCTTTGAACATCGTCGTAATTTACGAAGCAGTGTAATTTTCAAAAGAATTGGGAAAAAGAAAATGTTACGCGTTCCCTCATATTTGTTATTATTTTGTTAGGTATTTATTTATTACGAGCAATTGGACACACATTCAAGTGAAATAAGAAATAAGTTTAGTTTTATTTTCGGGCTGTTTTCAATATTTGTTACTTTTTTAATAGTTTTCATTTAAAGTTTTTTATACTGTTGAGATAGTCTAAGTGAGCGATCGGCAACTACCGTATATAACTGTGTGCCGCTTCGTGAAACGCCACGCCAAGCAAATATCTCCGCTACGAACATTTTATGTTCGATTCCGCATTTTTTAATTGTTTTACGTGATTGTGAAAATTACGCATTAGCGTTTCTCGCTTGAAGATTAAAGGCACGTTTTCCTCCACGGTCGCCAGTCGCCGACGATTGCGACTGATTCGCCGACGCATTTTCATCTGTTGTGCGTTTTCCTCGGCTCACGACACAACATTAAATATGTGTGTCGAAAAACATTAATTTATTGCTGCTAAATTATCAAGCAGAGGAGGAAAATTTACTTTTTTCTTTAATTTTGGAAATTGAAAAAAAAGAAAAAAAATATTACCCTCGTTTAAGCGAAGAAAATTAGAAGGATTTCAATCAAAATTAGTGAATAATCATTTAACACACAAGGAAATAAAATTTAAAGAATATTTTCGGCTCACGCGCTATGAATTTCATTATGTATTTGGAACTCATCCAAGATGATCTTATATGATCTTAAGTTCGCTACGAATAAGTCGCTTGTCTGCTCTCAAAGCAGTCAGGGCTACTGGTCGCCGAGCGAACGGCGAATGAAGTTTGTAGCGGCGACTCATTCGCCGCTAGGAAAACGAACAGATTTAAAAAGCATTGTATGTGTATTGGCGACTGAATCGTCGCGTCGCTACTTTTAAAAATAATAATAATATTACGTTGAAACAGGTCGATTTTTTTTTAAATACACATTAATGTGTGCGATTCACCTTACGACATTCATTTGTTTTGTAGTTATGACGTCATCACAATTTTTTTTGTGAAACCTTATGATTTTTTTTGCGCGGTCATAAAATCCTGAAATAGGTCTATTTTATTTTTTAAAAATACACATTAATATGTGCGATTCACCTTCCGACTTTCATTTGTTTTGTAGTTATGACGTCGTCACAAGAAAATTTAAATGACAACATACTTTTTTTTGTGGAATCCGATAGTGATTTTTCTACCCTTTATGACCGCGAAAAAAAATCACTATCGGATTCCACAAAAAAAAAGTATGTTGTCATTTAAATTTTTTTGTGATGACGTCATAACTACAAAACAAATGAAAGTCGGAAGGTAAATCGCACATATTAATGTGTATTTTTAAAAAATAAAATCGACCTATTTCTGGATTTTTTAAAAACCGGTTGAGTTCACTTTTTTTTTTTAAATATTCCACATGAGAGTTTTGGGCGCATTTTCAATAGAAATTTTTGACTTCAAATTTCTTCAACAACACATCCTCAAGGTATGCCATTCATGTCATGGAACGCCCGGTATAACAATACTTGTTATTGTATTGGAAGATTTTTAATGACTGGAAGCTCAAATATAAAAAGAATAGACACTGGGATTATTGGGACCAGCTTTTCTACGATACCTTTAATTTAAGTTGTGCTAAGTTATGAGTCCAAGTAATAATAATATTTCTTATTATATTTGAAAATTTGTAATGATTGGAAGCTCTTTTTCTTTCTTCTTTCTCCCCTTCGTTTTGCCCTTTTAGGCGTCGGATTTGGGTTGATTTTATGGGTTTTCATTCACCCATTCCTCCCACTCTTTTTTTTACATTTTATGCAGTAATTTATTTTATAAAATATTTTAAAACTACTTTATTAATTAATATTATTATACAGAAAATGTAGATTTATTTAATAATAAAAATTGAAACACTTAATTATTACCGTAGAATTAATATGTACACATAAACATAATATACCCTATGTTTATGTGTACATATTAATTCTACGGTAATAATTAAGTGACCACATTTTAACATTGGTGAAGCGGGACATTTCGAGTTGAGTACATGTCGAGCAAAAAAAAGCTCTCTACCATAATTTTTATATTTTTCGCAAATGGAATGTAGGTTGGGTGACCCGATTTCCACATTAAATCTGCTAGAAAAAACGCGTTAATACATTATTGTATGGACCGTACTTTGTTTCAAAATAATGGAATATAAACATAATCGACAATTTCCAAATGTCGGGACTTTTTTAAAACGTCGCAGGACGCGAACAAATTGTTAAAATCGGGACTGCCCCGCCAAAATCGGGCCGACCTTAGTAATAATCCAACCTAGTTCGAACACCTGTCACCTGTCAGTTATTTATACCACGGCCAATAAAATCTATTTGGAGTAAAGTTGGATCACAAGGAATATTTATTTTATTAAAAGTACCAAAAAAAGTTTTAACATAAATCAAGGTGAAGAAATTGAAATTAGAAAACAAATTATACCTCTGAACGATGCTCAATCAAATATTACTGGAATCCTGTGTACATCGGCATTTTTTTTTTTTTCAATGCAAATTCCTTCGGTCGAACAAAAGAAAACGATACGTAAAAGACGAAGAAACTGCCGAATATTCGCCCAACTCCTCCGGATTGAAATTAACATATTTTTGCATACGTATTGTTCATTAACGTTGCCGTAACGTAGACGTTATTGAATCATTCTTCGACACATGCAATAAGTGCAGGGAAAGGCCGCGCACGATGATCACATTTACATGTGAAAGACGAGCTTCGAATATGAATAAATCGCGTAAACTGGTAGATTTCTAGAAGTGAGTCAGTGTTATTTATCGCATATTGGGTGCGTGGGTAAAACGCATTGATATTATAATTTTAAGATGCGATAACTACACTCAGTATATTCACTCACTATGTTATTTCAAGCAACGAGTTGTCAATTTAGTTTTATAATTTATTAAATGCAATTTCTCTTATATTTAGAACGCGAACAGCAACGACATAAATAAGCAGGAAAGTGCTAATAATGTTTCCTTACGTTGGTATTTTCAAGGTGCGTTTCTTTATTTATTTATCGTAACAAATCGTTGTCTTTTATTGAAAGTCGTAAATTATGAGAAATTAATTAAAAATAATTTGAATTGATGAAAATGTTGCTTACCGCGATTAGGGCTCGAAGACAGTGTTCAATTTGCATAGTAGCCAGTGCTGGCGTGGGGGGAGGGTTCGAGGGTTAAGGGTGTCACTACCCTCGAACCTCGGTCGGCCGTCTTCCCACCTATTTATGAGGGTTTAGTAGCCACCTCATGTCAAATAGTAGCTCTCGTTTTCGATCCATTTTAAACACACAACTTCTTATACCCTGAAACAAAAAAAAATTTTTTTATTCCGTTTATATAAAAAGCTTGGCTTGCGCTGCACGACTAATAAACTAATGCACGACTATTTCGACAAGTTTTCAATTAACATTCGTACAGAGAACGGCGCTACCTGGTTTTTCGAAGAACGCAGATATCAAGCAAAATCGGCTGGTAATCAATCGCTTCAGTTTAATGTCAGTAGGTAATTAATTCTTCTAATATATCACGACACCACCGACGCAACTTGTCTTTGCTCAGACGCGAGTTTCGAACGTCGTCATTGGCGTCGTGAACGCCCACTCAATCAAACTGGACGTCCTCTAGAATCGATTGAAGTTACCGTCCCCGCCTCTTTTTCACGTTTGAGTTTATTAAACGATTAAATTTATTGTAAAATATTATTTTGTCGCACAAAATAAATTAGTGTGATTTTTATAGTTTTTCTTCAACATATTAAGAGGTGATTCTCTATGTAGTACATATTGTATGTACACCAAATAAATTTGTCCATACATTTTCGCTCTAAGAAAAAGTACAATACGCCAACAATTATCGGGCCATTAATTGATTTAAAAGTACTAAGTAATAAATTAAAGCAAGAGCTGAAACGTAGAGAAGAAAATGAAAAGTGGCAAAAAGATAAATGTAATAAAAACCAGATTTAAATTCTCGACATCCAACTAAAAGAAAAAAATAAAAGCACGCAGGGATCGGTCCACACAGATGAGCAAAGAATCTTTATTACGGATTATTATTATTATTATTATTATTAGAAATACGGGCAGACTCCAAAGGAGTCCGCAGCACTTAGGCCTAGTTGCCCATTGTGCATCCACATTATACAGGATTTGCTAGGAGAACTCGGCTGCCGCCACAAAGGCAAGCAGCCTGTCCCACTCCAGTTCCCATAACTTGTCCGGCAAAACGAATTGCTTTCCGAGATACCTATATCTTAGTCTGCTTCTCCTCTCCACACTTCCTGCACATTTAATGATCTGTCACCCTCGTGGTGTGTAGGTGTATTACGGAATAAGAAGAATAAAGAAATTAAATGGAAAAAGGAGATCGATACCTTCTGTAAAATTGGTACATGGACTGTGCGGAGATGTAGTAAGGAAAGGGAACTCATTTCAATTAACGGGTTTGCGACTGGTCGCAATCACTGAAACTGAAATGAAGGGAAAAAGACTTAAGTTCTTGGAAAAATTGGGTGTGTAATAATACATAGAGATATCGTAAGAAAAGTATCAAGCTGTAAACTAACTATAATGAAAGAATGATGAGAATGGCAAGAAGCATTAAATGAAAAAGTAACATTAATAGTAGTAAAAGTTGGGAAAGAAGATGAAGAATTATTTGTATATACGAAGTTATAAAAAAAAGAAGGAGCGATGTCAAAAAGTGGAAAAACTAATCGAAGACCAAGGGAAAATGGACTCAAAGGATATGGACTGTTTATGGAAGACATTTAAAAAATAATAGTAAATGCGGCAAACAGACCTGTGAAGTAACAAGGTATACAAAAAAAAATAAAAAACATACTCCATGGTGGAACGAAGAAATAAAAGAAACAGTTAAAGAGAAGAAGAGAAAAAACTTTGGGAAACAAACACGGGCAAAATGAACATTACATTAAATGTGAAAACAGAACGTTGGTAACCTGAAACACCAACACAGAAAACGTGGAAAGAATGCGAAAGAAGATGAAGGAACACCGGAGGGGGAACTCAAAGTTACTCGGAAAATAATAAGCAACGATCATAAAAAAGGACCACAATATATAAGAAACAAATAAGCTAGAAACAGAAATAAATGATGGTACGAATAATAAAACGAATTATTTGAAATGAGAGACACTCACAAAACTTATAAACGGAAAAGCGGCTGGCAATGACAAAATAAAACCAGAAATGTTAAAATACATGCGAGAAAAGGGCATATCAAGCATATCAATGTTAGCGAGAATAATAAACATGGCGTGGAAAACCAAAAAGACCTCAGAAGACTGGAAGCTAATTGTCATAAGTTTTAAGAAAATATTCGAAAGAATGTTGGCAGACAAACTAAGAGCCAATTTGAATAAAACTCTCTCGAAAAATCTAATTTTAATCTCAATACGTATTCCACATTAAATGGAAAATAAATCATAACTGGAGTAACTTAATTCTCGTTGATTTTATTCTCATCTGATGATATTGGAAGAGTTTGTATACACAATTTTGATATTATAGTGGCAAAGGAGACATCGAATATTATTTTAGTCTGTGATTGATCGTGGTGGAAGAAAACCAGAATATCTTTGTGAAAATAGGGATGTAAATGACGAACGCATAATACCAAGGTTGAGATATGGATGGAAATAAGGAGAGAGGAAATAAATATTGGATACAGAGTGGGTATCGTAAATGTATAACGTGTGAAAACGGCATTGGATGCAGGACCGTCCTAAGATATTTGGCGCCCGTGTGCTGCTAACAATAATGCGCTCCTGTGAAGTTTTACAAAAGTTTCAGAACTAGAAATATAAATAACCAATAAATTTGGTGATCAATTATTTTTTACGAAAAAGGCGCACGAATGGATGGAAGAAGGTTGTTGTATGGGTTGTATAGTCAGTTTTAAAAATTTATAGTTGGATTGGCATGGGTTAGGTTCGCCCATAATTGAAATTATTGAATTTCAAATGGTCAATTTTTTTTTAAAGGGTTAGGTTCGCTCCGTGATTCAAATTATCAAATTATTGAACTTCAAAATGTCAGTTTTCAAAAATTTATAATT
Organism: Lethrus apterus; assembly: GCA_018397195.1. Classification (NCBI taxonomy): domain Eukaryota; kingdom Metazoa; phylum Arthropoda; class Insecta; order Coleoptera; family Geotrupidae; genus Lethrus; species Lethrus apterus. The sequence continues at coordinate 11,238 of JAFFZR010001448.1, forward strand.
TATGGTTGGGTTCGCTCCGCAATTGAAATTAAAAAAGTAAAAAAAGTACAAAGCAAAATACAAAATTCAAATAACCTATATGAACAATTGCCGCCCCAAAAGGCTGGCGCCTCTGGGATATAGCTCGTTTAGCCCTGTGGAAACTTAGGAGAAAGCGGGGGGGGGGAGTAAAAATCCAGAAAAAAAAAATTGATGAAACATTAAGAAAGAGGAGAAGCAATTATAGGAAAATGAATATTAATTAACTGTTAATAGTAAGATGTCAATAAAGGTTTCTTTTTACTAAACTTGTGGATGACGAAAAATTTTAAACTTATCATGTGACTTTTACATAAATATTAACATTTACTTGATTTTAAAAATCCATCAAACTGGAAATAGTATCCAAGTATGAATTTTTGAAACGATAGTCTTCTGTTAGAAGAACTATGTCTATATGCTCCGCTCCGTATATATTCTGTACTTTTATACAGTAGTTTATTGGTTTGCTTTTTTTTTGTTTTTTCGTATATTGTTGTAATAATAAATAATTTGATGAAATATTTGTGCAAAGAGTAAATAAGTCGAAAGAACGAACAGGAATTAATTAAAAAAATATTTAAGAAGTAAATTGTGAATTTATTTAGAAAGAACCAATTTACTGCTTTGAATGACAACCTATTAGTGTTATCTTTTACAATATTTGAACATATTTCAATTTAAATTGTTATAATTTCAATTTAAAACAATAAGGTTTATAAGCAAATAATGATCATTTTAATAATACTTGACCGTTATAATTTAAAAAAGGGATCATTTTTAATTCCTACAAGCTTACATAAGAACGCGCCAATTAATATTTAAATTATTCATTGCATTTCGTATTTGCACTTTTATTTATGGTCACATATCTAATGGATGTTGATTACGGTCAAGATTAGAATGTATTCATAAAGAGGTTTTCGCATCAAGATTCAAACACGAACCTAAAGTGAAAGTTACCGATATTATTAATCAATTTAATACACTTTGTAAGATCTTTGAATTACTGCGCGATATTACGGAGGGATTATTCTATTGCTTTTATCCGCCCACTGGGAATATAATCGCCCTCGCAAAAGCAAATCGTGGGTTACATTTCTGCACACTTTTGTTTAAATTTATGTGTTATACCTTTAATCTATAACACCGATTGCAAACATGTAGCCATGGACGTCAGAATTTTATCATTAACACGTCTAACGTTTGAAATAGATTTATTTGAAATTTGAGGTACGTGATGTGTTCTATACTTTGTTTACGTTTCCAAAATAATTTTTACAACAAATTTGAATTTTATATTTAAATTCTCAATGTGTTAGTTGTTTACAATAAAACCTTCAATTTAATTAATTTTCATTTTTTTCTTTCATAGATTCATTTTTTTAAGCGGCGGCTTCTATATTTGAGGATGTGAGCCAGGATTCTTTCTTTATCAGATGAATACATTCTGAAAATAATGCACAAATATATACATACAAAATACATACATATACAGTCTGTTCACGGGAACATTCTACAATAGCTAACTTTTTATTTAAAGAGATACACTTGGTTAAATGGTTAAATGGCGAAAAGTACCTTGCAATGCGCATTTCGCACAATAAATTATAAAACAAAAGAACATCGCGTTGCTAAGATACAAGCATATAAATTAATTTTTTAAATTGAACAGCCTGTATATTTTTATTTTTTTAAGTTGCTCTAATAAGTTGCTATAACTGATTATAAGACAATTTTAAGAATAACGTAATAAAATAATAAAAATCAAAAAGCAAAAGAACTATTGTTTTCGATCCTCCTCTTACAACAAGTTGTTTTACAAATGTTTTTCATCCTTCGGACGGCACAAATATGTCTTATGCATCTCACATCAATAATAATAAAAGAATTGTATTATAAATTATTTATTTACCACTATTATAATTATAATGAAATTTGCAAAATTATTTTCTCCAAAACTCTTTTAATGGCGGTTTTAGAGAAAAATTGTTTTATAATTAATTATAGCAGGCAATCAGAGCAACTTGAAAATATAAAAATATACACATAAAAACACTAACACAGCAAATAATTTTTTTACTCAATTAAAAAGCAAAATTCCCAAAGATAAACAAACACATATTATTTATAAAATTCATTGTTCAAATTGTCCTGGAACATACATAGGACAAACAAAACAACGTTTAAAAAAACGTATATACTCCCATAAATACACTACAACAGCATACAACGTAACAGACACAGCACTTTCAAAACACACTAAAGACACTGGACATAAATTTAACTTTAAAGATGTGGAAATTATTGATAAAGAAACTAATTATAAAAAAAGATTAGTTTTGGAAATGATTAACATTAAAAAAGACAGTAACTCTATAAATTTTAAAAGTGACACTTCAAATTTAAGCAAAATTTATAACAATTTAATTATTTGATTAACTACATCTAACCAAAATTGTATATTTATAAGTTA
>JAFFZR010001449.1:0-11454 GCA_018397195.1 Lethrus apterus
AGTGCCATTTGAAAAAAGAAAGTTGACTGTCATCTGTCAAAAACTGGACGCAAGAAAAAATATTACTTTGGTCCATGTCAAAGTATTTGTAAAGCGATTTCATTTGATGTATAATTTGTTCAAATCGGATAAAAACTAAGCAAGATACAGCGCCAAAGGTTTTTCGTCAGTCACCTTGTATGTACAAGTGTCCAACCGAACCAAAAAAATAAAATCCAATCTGATAAAGTGGGACACCTTTTGCACAAATATCTTCTCGCAAGTACTGAGTAAAATTTGTAGTTATCAAAAATTGTTTTTATTGTTATTTTACGATTTCAAAAATCAAGCACCACCTATGACAATGTGCTCCCTTTTCAGGTTTTATTTTAAAAATCGGGTAATTTTGTAAAATTTATTCAACAAATTAACAATCAAAAAAATTAATTATATAAATCAGGACAAATTGAATCGACCAAAAACACAATAAAAACAATTGGGGTCGTCGTGTCATTGCGTATTGTATTTGTAGTTGAGCAAGTGCCATTGTTTGGTAATTTTTTTAAATTCTTAATTAATTGATTTATTAATTAATTCTCTATTGTTTAAACAAAATTGTATAAATAAATTTATTTAAATAACAAATTTAAAAAAAAATACATATTATTTTATAGTAAGAAGCTTCTGTGTCACACGTTACGCTCCCGCCCCCCTCATTCACAACAGAAGAAATGCTTATAAAAGACGTCGACACTCTTCGCAGCGTTTTAGTGATGGTTCGTACGATTCGGCACGGCCTTCTGAGATATTAAAAAGGGTGAGTTTATCTTATTAAGTTTTAAAATTTAATTTTTAATCTTTTTAATGTAAACTGCTGGTTATAAAAAAATTATTTATGTAATTTTGCACATTCTTCAATAAAAAAAATACAACCTTTCAAGTTGAGGGTACGTTTACCTTTGTAAAGTGCCCGTCAGCACTTTTTTAAATATGCATTGAACTATCAACAAATTATAATAATAATTTTTTTACAAGCCAACAATTTTGGAAATTCTTATATTTTTAAAATTATTTCTGGAGAAATCGGTAATAATTTTAAAAAAATGTAATTTGAATATGTATTTAAAAAAAAATTAAACATTTTGATTTGAATATTTTAAAAATTTTATAAATATTTTAATTATATCCGAACTGTCGTAATTTTATTTTATATTTATTTTTTGATAATTTTATAATTTTCATTTTTGAAATTTATGCGTTTTTTATTTGGAATAATTTCAAAATTTCATAGTAAGGGTATCCTAGCAGTTATAATATTTTAAATATATTTTTTTAATTATCAACGCGTTTTATTAAAATAAATTTTTTTTTATATTTCAAAGCTGAGTTGACATAAACTTTTGTCCTTATTTTTATTTCGACGTTCGTTATACCACTTGAAATTCTTGTTTGTTTTTCACATCTAATTGAACGTAACCGAATGGTTATTACAACTGTATTTTTTTTTTGTAAATAAATATTTGAATTAATTAAGATTTATAAAAAAAAATCGAAAACAAATTTTATTATTATTTCTTTTTTATTGACGTTTCTTTCAATTTTTAATTTTGTGTTGGGCCCATCCCATTGAAATCTCAATAATAGTCGAATGTCGTCACCGCCTTCTCAATAATAGTCGAATGTCGTACATTAAATGAACGGTATCAATGCTAAAAAATATAACAAAATAGGAACAAAAAATTCGAAATTGTTTCCAATAATAAAACAAATTTTATGATTTTTTTCCGTTAACGTTTCCTTCACTTTTTAATTTTTATGTTGAGCCCCAGTGATATCGTCCAATAAATAAACGTGCTTGCTTATAAAGTTATAAGCAATTAAATAAATCATATGAAAGAAAAAAAAAATTGTCAATCATATAATTAAGGGTCATAAAAATCATGTAATCATAAAACTACTACTTCAAAGCTTATAATTAAATATTTTTTTTATAAAAAGCATAAATAATTCCTGTCATATTATGACGACGAGTTAAATCACAAAGATTAAGTTAACCAATTCAAAATTTGTGATTGTTTTTTGTCGTGTTTTAGTGAGCCATGGCTGTAAATATTTTACGTCACACGTTGATAAACGAAGCGACCAACGTCACCCATTCCCCACAAGACTTCAAGAACACCGATCACAAGCCCAACAAAATCCAAAATGGCGACACGTACAAATGGGACATCGTTTGGTTCAACGTGGCCGTTTTCGTTTATCTGTACGTCAGCGCCTTCTACGGACTTTATTTGACGTTCACGGTCGCTACGTGGAAAACCTTAATGTGGTGTAAGTTGTTTGTTTTTTTAATTTTTTTTTTTTATATCAATTTTTGTAGCTTTATTTTATCTTGTGGTCGGCACGCTCGGCGCGACCGCTGGATCTCACCGGTTATGGACGCACCGGACTTACAAAGCGAAGTTGCCCTTACGGATCATGTTGGCGGTTTTCCAGACTGCGTGCTTCCAAAATCACATCTACGAATGGGTCAGGGATCATCGAATGCATCATAAGTACACGGACACGGATGCTGATCCACACAATGCAACCAGAGGTGAGATTACTTCGATCAATAAATCAATTCGAACGAAATAAATGAAAAATAAAACAAATTGCGGATTTGTTATTATTATTAAAAAAAAAAAAAAAAAAAAAAAAAAAAATAAAAAAAAAAAAAAAAAGCGGAACCGTTTTTTTTATTAAAAAAAAAAAAAAAAAAAAAATACAAATGGAAAATAAAACAAATGAATGTACAACTCCATTTTGTATTTAAAAAAATGTAAATTTAAAATATAACAAACGAATGCCAAACTCGTGAAGGAAAAAATGATCTCAAAATTTTTTCAAATATTGCGAAGCCATTTTATATTTAAAAAAAAATGCAAATCGCGAAATAAATCCAATGCACAACTCGTGAAGTAAGAAAATATGAAGACGTCCAAAAAAAACAATTGAAATTCGTTAAAAACAATTGAAAACTACGAACGAAACAATCGAGATTTGTGAATAATGAATATCACAAAAAAATTGACAAAAGAAACATGGAAAAAAAGAGAAGATAAACGGATTGACAGATTGACAAAAACAATGAAAATAAAAACAAAAAGTACAGACAAACAATAAAAAAATAAAACAAACGAAGGAAACGAAAACAAAACAAATAACGGATACGTTCACTTGCTTGCGTATTTAAAAATACGAAATAAAGAAAGTGACGGAAACAAGCGTTAAACGACGAGAAAATAAAAAATTGAACAGACGACAAAAGCGAAAAAAAAAAAAACAAAAGCATATCGACTTAAAAAATGACAGTGACACGTTACAATGAAAGGTGACAGTGATAGTTGATAAATGAGAACTGACAGATGAACGGTAAACAATTGAAATATGTTTACATATTGACTGTTACGGAAACGTAAAAAATAAAATACTGAGCAAACTATGGAAACAAAAACCAAACAAAAGTGAACTTGGCAGTTCGACAAGATAAACGACGCGATGTTACGGCGCTCAACACCAGGTGGAACCGAACATCAGCGAACGTCGGTGAACAAAGCAAATAAAACAATGAAAAATTGTAAAAAATGAACAAGCGATAAAACTGAAAAATAAAACAAGAACTCCTTGACAGTTAAATTTTTTAAAATTTAAACGTCTTAGATTGACTAAATTTTTTAAAAATACGTTCAGGTGGAAACAAAACACTGATAGTTAAAAAAATAAAAATAACAATAAATGAACAAAATATGAAACCGTAAATAAAGCAATTTTAACAAAAGTAAGTTACATTGCAAGCGGAAAAAAGCGGGGTTGAAAGTCAAAATAACCAAAAAATTTTTAAAAAATGGAAACTGACAGTTAATAAACTTTTAAAAAATGAACTATGATTGTAAGAACAAAGGAAATGAGAAATTTAAGGTTAGAAAACAATTGAAAAGGCGTCGGAAGTGAGAAACTGTTTAAAAAATGCTAAATTGGATAAAATAATAGTTCAAATTTATAAAATAAAAAAATTGAACTTCAAAACAAAAGACAGATTAACTGTTAAGATATAATAAATAAATAAATAATTACGGCACTCACCGATAGGTGGCGTTGTGCATTAATTTTCTTGCACTGTTAGGTCTGAAGATGTTCGAAACGTCGACGAATAAATTTATCTTATTTTGAAATGCTCGATTCAATTTTTTTTTGCCTAAAATTGCAGGATTTTTCTTCTCGCACGTTGGTTGGCTGATGGTGAGGAAACACAAAGATATCAAAGAAAAAGGGAAATACATCTACATGAAAGACTTGGAGGAGGATCCTGTGGTCATGTTTCAAAAACGGTGAGTGTGTCATTAAAATCGTTTTTAAACCATCAAAGCCTTTTTTAAACCAACAACAACAACAATGAAACAATTTTTAAACCGTCGCAACCATTCTGAAACAATTGCAACAGAACCATTTTTAAAGAAAACATTTTAACATTCTAAAGTATTTTAAAGCAACAAAACAATTTTTAAACCATTAAAACTATTTTTTAAAGCCACCTTAACCATTTTTTAAAACGACCAAAAACAATTTCTAGATACTATACCATATTGATGCCATTGTGTTGCTTCGTAATCCCTGCGTTGGTCCCATGGTATTTTTGGAACGAACCATTCACCATAGCGTGGTACACATCGGTAGCCAGATACATGGTCAACGTCAACGGTACGTGGTCGGTGAACAGCGCAGCCCATCTTTACGGTACTCGACCATACGACAAGTACGTGACGTACTCGACATTTTTCATTTCGTGAAATTTTTATTTTTTTAAAGGAACATCTATCCAAGAGAAAATCTTTTCGTGGGTTACATTGGGTTCGGCGAAGGTTGGCACAACTACCATCACGTGTTCCCCTGGGATTACAAAGCGTCCGAATTCAACGGTTATCTGGCCAATCTGACTACCGGTTTCATCGATTTCATGGCGACGATCGGATGGGCCTACGACTTGAAGACGGCGTCCGAGGAGATGATCAAGAAGCGAATGTTGAGGACGGGCGACCGGTGCGACGAAACGTCGAAAGATGGGGGAAAAATCGAAGAGCACTTGTGGGGCTGGGGAGATGAGAACATGTCGCGCGAAGACGTCGAAAACGTCTTGACGTACAGCAAACGCGAATGAAATGGAATTTTCGGTGTACGGGAAATTGTGGTGCTCCATTGTTTTAATTTTATATTTATTAATAAATGGTCTGCTTCGCGTATTTTTTTATTTGAATTAATTAGAACATTCAGTTGTGTGGATTGTACTACGTCACTGGTTGTATACGTCCTTAACTATGCATTTTTGACAATTGACAACTTTACCAATCATAGAGGTACAAACATTATTATTATTATTGACATTATTATTATTATTAAATCAAATATATTCAGATAGACGGATATGTAAACAAAGAATAAAGAAGTTAACTGTTTATTTTTGACAACTGCCAAACAAAACTAGGTAACACATGAACGTAGAAACATTATTATTATTATTAACATCATTATTTTTATTAAATATAGAACGACTTAAAACCAACGATGTAATTTATTAATATTATATTTTTGTTGATAATTCGTTGAAAAAAAAAATATTCAAAAACTTCTAATGCAGGTGTGTGGGTTTCGAACCCACGCTCCTTGTTGGGAACCAGAGCTTAAATCTGGCGCTCGACCAATCTGACGCATGATGAAGCGTGCTACAAAGATAATATTGATATAATTTGTATGTTAAATAATAATAATAATAAATTTTTGGAGAAGATATTATTATAAAAATTTTAAAAAATTCCACAATTTTAAAATACATTTTTAAAATATTTACGAATCTATTTCATCAAAAAAAAAATGGATTTGAATGAAACATTTAAAATACAATACAAAAAAATTAGGTCACAATTTATAATAAATTTTCAAAATATTTACAAAAGACTCGCGAAAGACTACCGGAAAGATTACAACAAATTTACGCAATTTACACTAAAAAATTTGGATTGGATAAAACATTTCTTTGGATTGAGTTTTAATCCGAAAATAAAACATAATATGTATATTGGATGAAAATTGACAGTTGAAAATTGTCAAAAAGTATTATGCCAGGTGTAGGGTTTGAACCCACGCTCCATGTTGGAAGAGTTTAAATGACAAAATTTAAAAAATTGTAAAAAATCAAAATTCCGAAAACAAAAAAAATCGAGGCCCTGTATAAATTTAAATACAAAATAAATGAAGGGCGTCACTTTCACAAAAATAAAAATGTTTATAAACTAAAAAAAAAGAAATAAAAATACAGAAAATTACAAATATAAAAAAATAAATTAAAATAAAAAAACAAAGAAATTATGCAAAATGAAACAAAGGCTGACTAACAATCGCATTATCTAACAAAATAGAAAAATGTTTAGTTGTAATTGGAAAAATTACAACGCACTGTAAAGTAGTTTTTTATTCGATATTTACACGAAGCAATATTACAAAAAAACAACAGAAACAAAATAAACATCGAACTTGAAGTTCCTTGATTTTTTGTTCATAACAATGCACAAAAATTAAATAAAAAAAAAAAAAATCAAAATAAAAACATTTTCGCCCCTACAAATAAAAAAAAATACAAAAAATGGAATTGAATTAATTTTTTTTTAAATAGCAAATAAGAAAAATATTTCAAAAAATGAAAAAAAGGTGAATGCGATAGTCTTTTGTTTATTGGTTTGGATAGAAAAATTCTAGCAGTATGAAATAAAAAATGCATTTCTTGTTTTCATAAACAATAAAAAACTATGTAAAAAAAATTATTAAATTAAAACATTTACACGACCCAGCAAGGCACCTTTCTTAAAAAAAAATTGAATAATACAACTTTACCCATAAAAATACAGCAAATTGAAAAAAATATATTTTCGACCTATCTAATGAATTCCAAACGAACTCTGATGATGATAAAAAAATAACAAATTAAAAAAAATTAATAAAATAATATAAATTTTTATATTTAATTAAAAAATGTCTTAAAGAAGTTGTCAAAAAATTATAGAAAGCTTTAACGTAAGTCAGGTTGGCCGAGCGGTCTAAGGCGCCAGATTTAAGCTCTGGTTCCCAACAGGGAGCGTGGGTTCGAACCCCACACCTGACAATAAGTTTTTTACAAATCTCAACTGTCAATCTAAAGAAGTGATTTATTTTTTCATTTCACTACGGGTACATTTTTTTGCAACAAAATAAAACAAAAAAATTACTACTTGTAAGACGTCATTGGTAACTTTTAATTTTTTATGTTGGGAGAAAAAAATCGTTTTTACATGAGAACGACTACATCTAGAGAAAAAAAGGACAAAATCGATTTATTTTTTTTTGCTCGAAAATAAAAGAAATTTTAAAAAATCAGTTTTTTTTATTTTGGAGTATTTTCGGTGAATAACTCGAAAAGTGTTAGTTTTAACGAAAAGACAAAATTACATCAAATACGTTTAAAAAATAATAATTGTCTGTAAGAAAAATAATTAAAAATTTTTTTTTAAGGTTTTTTTGCCAAATTCAGCGTTAGTTTGAACCGTATTTTACTTTTCTTGGTGCAATTTTTTTCCCTCTAATTTTCAACAAGAAAAATGTCGAAAATTGTATAAATTCTTCCTAAAGTGACGTGCGTTCCCATAATATTAGAAAGTAAAAATCGTGGGAATTGTTTTCACTAAAATTCGTCGTTTACGACGCCGACTCCGGCGACGTGAAAGTGCACTTGACCGTGATGCACGTTGACCGTCATTCAAAATCGGTGAAAACGCCATGGAAAGGGATCGACGTGTGTAGCATGTGCCGTACGCGACAGAGACGACGTTACAACGCGTCACGATCGCGAGAGAAAGATAGCGAAGCCAACGACTAGGAAAAAGTAGTTACTAGAATTTATAAAGTGAAGCTTTGAGAACGTTCGTGCCATTTCGATTTGCAAATGGGACCCAGTTGTGTGTGTTGTACCGTTTCGAACTGATTGATTATAATCAGAGTTCGTTTGGAGTTCATCAGGTAAGTCGGAAATAATTTTTAAAATTTATTGAATTTTTATGGGTTGTATTTTTAAGTTTTTTTTTTTTTATAGAAATAGGCCCTGTCGTTATATATAATATTTTAAAGCAATTTAATTTAATACATTTTTTTGTTTTTACAAGGAAGAGTTATTTTTTCATATCGACAGAATTTTTCTATCCATACCAATAAACAAAACACTTACGCATTAAAAACAATCAAAAATAATTTTTTTTAAATATTTTTCTTAGTTCCTATTTTTTTTTTTTTTTTAATAATTCAATTCCATTTTTCCTTTTTTTTATTTGTGGGGCGAAAATGTTTTCACTTTGAATTTCATTTATTATTTAATTTTTATGGACTTTTATTGACAAAAAAATCAAGGGACGTCAATTTGTTCAAACACAAATTGTGTATTTTGTCGAAGCTTAATATTAGTTTTAGTTATTTTTTTAAATATTATTAGTGTGCTTCGTGTAAATATCAAATAAAAAATGCCTATTTACATAACACTTTACACTGTGTTGTAATGTTTCCAATTACATTAAAATACTTTTCTACTTTGTAAGATAATATGCCACGATTGTTATTCAGCTTTTGTTTCATTTTGAATGATTTCCTTTGTTTTTATTAAATTTAAATTTATTTTTAAGTTTATGTATTTTTATTTAGTTGTTGTGAAAGTGACAACGCCCTTCATTTCTTTTTAAATTTGTATTTGTATAGGGCCCCGATTTTTTTCATTGTCGTGTTTTTGATTTTTTACTTTTTTTTATAATATCATCATTTCAATTTTAATTTTTCCATTTATAAATCTTTCGGACAAAATTTTATTGCGCCCCATTTTTCAATTTTAATTTTCTATCGTACAACTGTTTCTAATTCGTACATAGATATTTGTTTTATTAAATTAGATCTCTTTGAGCGCTGTTTTTATTTTTAATTTTTAAAAAAAAAATTTTGTTTTTTTATATTTATTATTTTTTAATTCACTTTTCCATCTTCCTTTATTTTGAGAAGAGGGCTTTTGTTTATATGTGTATATATTTATTTAATTTTGTTTGGTTTATAATTGGGGGTTAGTTTATTTATATAACGAGCAATTATTCTTCGGGTGAAAGTAAACTAGAATATGTTTGTCTGTGAACAAAGTATTTTATTTGCTGTTTTGAACAACTACTATTTACAACTATTTACAATCTTACCTGTGAACAAAGAAACGACAATTAAAGTTTACTATTATCACTTCTCTATTCTCTCTACTAATTTGGTTCACAATGTCTTTTTCCTATTATCAATATCTGTAACCTCTGTACTTTGCACATGTGCTCTTATCACGTATTAAGGCACGTTTTCCCCCACGGTCGTCAGTCGCCGACGACTGCGACTCAGTACCGACGCAACGACTCATTCGCTAATACACATACAATGCTTTTTAAAGGCACGTTTTCCTCTACGGTCGTCAGTCGCCGACGACTGCGACTCAGTAATGACGCGACGACTCATTCGCCAATACACATACAATGCTTTTTAAATCTGTTCGTTTTCCTAGCGACGAGTGAGTCGCCGCTACTAAACTTCATTCGCCGTTCGCTCGATGACCAGTAGCCTGACTGCTTTGAGAGCAGACAAGCGACTAATTCGTAGCGAATTTAAGATCATCTTGAATGAGCTCCACTATATAATTAAATTGATAGTGCGTGATTCGAAAATATTCTTTAAATTTTATTTCATTGTGTGTTAAATGATTATTCACTAATATTGATTAAAATCCTTCTAATTTTCTCCGCATCAACGAGGGTAATATTTTTTTCCTTTTTTTTTCACTTTCCAAAATTAAAGAAAGAAATAAATTTTCCTCCTCTGCTTGATAATTTAGCAGCAATAAAATTAAAGTTTTTCGACACACATTTTTAAATATTGTGTCCTGAGCCGAGGAAAACACACAACGGCAGAAAATGCGTCGGCGAACCAGTCGCAGTCGTCGGCGACTGGCGACCGTGGAGGAAAACGTGCCTTTACTCTCGTATTCGTAGTCGTCGCTCCATCGGACGGTGATTAAAATAAAAGGAGCGCGGAGCATGAGAAGCGCGGTATCTTCGAAACCAAGTATACTTTCCTTACGTTTATATTTATTTTTTATTTTATTAATTTATTTTTCATATTGCACACTTAGTTTCTTATAGATTTTCATTTGTTCCTTAAATATTTGTTTTCTTTTTTTTTGTTTTAATTTAATTTTTACAATTTTACAGTAAATTAGTTTTTTTAATTTCAACTTTTTTAAATGAAAAATTAAGTGGAGCGTTACGGAAAAAGTCTGTGATTTCTTCGGTAAGAATTTCCTTCATTAACAAATAACATTTGTTTAGTTATAATTCGATAGTTTTCCGATCTTCAAAAATTGCCAATGGGCAAAAACCGATCGCCTCCGGGTCCGAAGAGGTCGACTACGAACGTACCGGATTCCTTAATTAAAAGACCGGGCGCCCCGGGCCTTAAATTCTCAAATCGAAATTAAGAACATCACTTTCTCTTGAACTCGACGGACGCTTTAATTTTTAATGAAAAAAGAAGTGTGCCGTGGTACACATTCGACAATTGTACGTAAAAGTAACATAACCTCAATCAAGATTAGGGCTTATTTTGTAGTTTCAATTTAACAATAATTGACATCGCTCGTATATATATTTTTTTAATTGACGCCGACTTAGTGACTTGTTCGGAATGCGGGCCAGTAATACCAACTTTGTTCCGATTTTTTTTTGTTGGATACAAAAATTGTATTCAACAAAATCTAATAAATTGAATAAAAATTTAATGAATTTTATTCAACAGATTTGAGAAAAATATGGCACCGAGTCTCCTAGCAACGTCGGCCGTGTTCGCAGCGGAAGCGACCAGAGCGGCCGAAACGACCAAAACCGACCATAAACGAAGACCGCAGACCAAAAATCCAACCAAAGAGCCGCAATACAAATGGGAGTTGGTGTGGAGGAACATCATAGCTTTCGTCTTTTTGCACGTCGCCGGCCTTTACGGATTTTATCTGATTATCACGACTGCCAAGTGGGCCACAGTCATCTGGTGTAAGCGACCTTCAATTGTTTCACCTTCATTTTATTGAAACTCAATTTTTGTTATTTTGCGTGTTAATCGTAATCTGAAATGGCATCGGAACAAAAATCTATGGCGGCCTAAAAAAAAGTAAACATGATGATGATTCCAGGAATACGAAACGTCGCTTGAAATTTCCGCCTTTTTCACGACATGCAAAACGAAAATTTTCGCTATAAAGTTTTTACACAATTTGAAAATAATCAAAAATGAAAAAGTTACGACCGAAAAGCCGATTAATCAAAGCCTACTATGTGTATGAATATTTTATTGTAA